>JACAXG010000530.1:0-16010 GCA_018881555.1 Amblyornis subalaris | reverse complement strand
GGGGTTTGGGGCACCGATTTGGGGTTTTGAACGTCGAGATCGGAGTTTTGGGCATTGAGCTTGCAGATTTAGGGGTCACAGTTGGGCTTTTGGGGATCACAATGGGTTTTTGGGGTCACAATTGGGGGTTTGGGGGTCACAGTTGGGGGTTTGGGGTCACAATTGGGGTTTGGGGCAGCGATTTGGGGATTTGAACATCAAGATCGGAGTTTTGAGGGGTGAAATCGAAGATTTAAGGGTCACAATTGGGATTTTGGGGATCACGGGTGGGGTTTGGGGATCACGGATGGGGTTTGGTGGTCGAAGTTGGTTTTTAGGGGACCAAGGGGTGCTTTGGGAGGGAATTCCCAACTCCAACGCAACCAACCAGAACCGAAAATAACCCGCAACGACCCAACCGCTGCGGRAGAAGGAAGAAATCCCACGGAACACCCCTTTGCCAAACACTGCCCGGGGCAGAGCCCGCAGCCAACGCCCTCCCGTCCCCGTACCCAATAAAATCTGACCTCCCGCCACCCCGAGATTCCGATTCCCACCCTTCCCACCCCTCCCAGCACCCTCGGCGCGAGCGCCGGAGATAACGCTGTTTGTTTTCTGGGCGGAAAAAGGGCYGGCCCCGCCCGCCAGGGGCCCGGGGGCGGCCGGGAAAAGCGGGAAAAGGGCAGCCAAAGAGTTTGGGATTGGTCTTGAGGGGTGGGGTGGGGTGGGGGGCTCCGGGGGGGGTCCCCGTTTTCCCTCCCGGGGATTTTGGAAGGGTTGGGAGGTTGGATTTGGCCATCTCGGAGTCCCCTCTTGGGATGGGATTTGGGGATTGACACCCAACGATGACCAGTGATGACCCCAACCATGACCCAACCGTGACCCAACCATGACCCAACCATGACCCAACCGTGACCCAACCATGACCTAACCATGACCCAACCATGACCCAACCATGACCCAACCATGACCCAACCATGACCCAACCATGACCCAAGGTTGACCCAACCATGACCCGACGTTGACCCGAGGGGTCCCAGCGGCATTCCCGATGTCCGGGAACGCTTCTGGAAGAGCTTTGGCCGCTCCATCGCTGCGTCGCCGCAGGGGGCGGGAGGTTCGGTCCCTTCCCATCCCGGGGCAAAGGTGCCCTTCCCGCCGCTTCTTCCCGCAGCTCCGCCGGCTCCGGGCGCGTTCCGGCTCTGGCATGCTGCCGGCGCGGGAGCCGTGACAGGGAAAATGGAAGTTTCCCTCTTCCATCTCCACTTTTTCCTCCTCGTCCTCCTGCTCCCTGGAGGAAGAATCAGCGAGTAGGGTCGGGAACGGGTTTTTCCTTGGAGTTTTTGGGGAAAACGAGGCGGGATGGGATGGGACGGGACGGGACGGGATGGGATGAGGTGGGATGGGATGGGATGGGATGGGAGGCGATGTTGTCTCCTCTCGGGATTTTTTTGGGTGGGATCCTCTGCGGAAGGGCGGCTTCACCCCCCATCACCTCCGTCCCCTGGATAAAATCCCCCTCTCCAAGGTCACATCCCATTATCGGGGGGGAGTAGGGAATGGATTGGGGGTCCGTGGGGAGGGGTCGGGGTCTGTAGGGAGGGGCTGGGGATGGATCAGGATCCACTGGGATGGGTTGGGGGTCCCTGGAGATGGACCAGACATCCCTGGGAGTGCACTGGGAGTCAAGGGATATGGGTCAGGATCCACAGGGATACGGGTCAGGATCCACAGAGATGGGTCAGGGGTCCCTGGGGATGCATCGGGGGTCCAAGGAGATGGATCAGGGATCCATGGGGATGTGGCAGGGCTCCGTGGAGATGGATCAAGGATCCACAGAGATGGGACAGAGGTCCCTGGGGATGGATCGGGGGTCCCTGGGGATGGGTCAGGGGCTCCTGGGGATGCATTGGGGTCCAGGGAGATGGAGCAGGGATCCACATGGATGGGTCAGGGGTCCATGCGTCCACAGGGATGGGTTGAGGGTCCAGGGAAATGGATCAGGGGTCCACAGGAATGGGTCAGGGGTCCCTGGAGATGCATTTGGRTCCAGGGAGATGRATCAGGGATCCASGGGGATGGATCAGGGTTCCAAGGAGACGGAGAAGGGATCCATGTGGATGAGTCAGAGGTCCCTGGGGATGGGTCAGGGGTCCCTGGGGATGGGTCAGGTGTCTCTGGGGGTGCACTGGGGGTTCTGGGAGATGAGCTGGGGGGTCCCTGGGGATGGGTCGGGGTCCCTGGAGATGCATCGGGGTCCTGGGTGATGGCTCAGGGATCCACAAGGATGGATCGGGGTTCCAAGGAGACGGAGAAGGGATCCACCTGGATGAGTCAGGGGTCCCTGGGGATGGGTCAGAAGTCCCTGGGGGTGCATTGGGATCTGCAGAGATTGGTCAGGGGTCCACAGGAATGGGTCGGGGGTCCCTGGAGATGGATCAGGGATCCCTGGATGTGCATTGGGGATCCAGGGAAATGGATCGGGGATCCACAGGGATGGATCAGGGGTCCATGGGGATTTATTGGGGGTCCCTGGAGGTGCATTGGGGGCCCACAGGGAGGGGTCAGGGGTCCACAGGTCCACGGGGATGGGTCGGGAGTTCATGGGAATGGGTCAGGGGTCCCCGGGGATGGGTCAGGGGTTCCTGGAGATGGATCAGGGATCCACGTGGATGGGTCTGGGAATTGTGTAGATGAGTCAGGGGTCCCTGGGGGTGGATCAGGCGTCCCTAGGGGTGCACTGTGGGTCCAGGGAGATGGATCGGGATCCACAGGGTTCCGAAGAGATGGATCAGAGATCCACGGGGCTGGGTCGGGGGTCCCTGGGGGTGCGCTGTGGGTCCAGGGAGATGGATCAGGAGACACAGGGATGGGTCAGGGGTCCCTGGGGTTGCACTGGGGGTCCCGGGAGGTGGATCAAGGATCCACCAGGATGGATCTGGGTTCCAAGGAGACGGATCGGGGATCCACAGGGGAAGGTCCGGGGTCCACAGCGACGAGTCGGGGATCCAGGGAGATGGATCGGGATCCCGAGGGGCGGGTTGGGGGTCCACGGGAGCGGATTGTGGACCGATGGGGTCACAGGGGTGGGTCAGGGGTCCAACCCAGCCCCCCCCCCCGTGACTCGATGTCCCCAAAGAGCTGCCACCCCCGGGACATTCCCGGAGCTCGGAATCGGAGCCCCTTCCCCCCCCCCGGTCCTCTCCGGCTCTTCCCGGTTCTCCGCGCCCCCCTCGCCAACCCCAGCGGGTGGGGAGCGCCAGAGCCGGGAAATCTCATTAAGAGGCCGAGTTAATTACACGAGAGTGGCTCATTAAAGCGGCCGCAGCTGGAGAACCTCAGGGAAGAGCAGCCGGGCTGGGAAAATGCGGATCCTGGAGACAGCGAGGCTTTCTTTGGGATATTTAAAGTGGGTTTTTTTAAGGTGTTATTTTTGTCGATTTGGGGTTTTTTGCTTTTTGTTTCCAAGCTGGGGAGTTTCCAAAGGAAACTCCAGGGAGGAAAAGCTCGATCGGAGTGACCCTGGGGCGAGGGCAAAGTGTCCCCATCGCTCCGGRGGGTGACCGATGACTCGGGCGGGGACAGCCCGAGGGTGCCACRGTYCGGGCGCTCACCTGGGCRCTCACCTGGGCACGTGCCAGGGATCGCCAATCCCGAGCGGGGAATTCGGGAGCGGCGCCGCTTCCCTCTGGGAAACGAAACTGGAAAGTGAGGCGGGCGAAGGAGCCAAGGGCAGGCAGTGCCAAGGTCCAGGTGGGGAAGGAGATAAGGGGCAAGATAACGGCACCTGCGGCTGATAACGGCACCCGCGGCTGACAGCGGCACGTGGGATCCGTCGTGGCACCTGGGGAGGGGCCGGAGGGGATCCAGGGAATGCGAGGAGGGTGGGAAAAACGGTGGGAGGCTCCGGGGGTCTCGTCCACCTTGGGGTGGTGGGGAGGGAGAGCGGGGGGAGGTTCTCGGTGTTGCCAAAATTGAGGAATTGCGGCTCAMAGGGAACATTCCGGAGGGTCCCACCTGCGGCAGGTGGGTCCAAACCCGTCCAGGAGTCCTAAGAGGTRCCGGAGGGGCTCCAAAAAAAACACCTGGACAATGGGAACGCCCAGGCCAGGACCATCCCCGACCGGGGTTTTCCGCTCTCTCCACAGCGTCCGGGAGCACCGAGGGACCCCCAACAGGGAACAGCTCGAAGATCCCCGCGGGAARCGGGAGCGGGATAAAAACCGGGAGCGACGGAACGGCCCCAGCAGCTCCACACCCACCAGTAGCAGCTCTACACCTACAAGTAGCCACTCTCCACCCACCAGCAGCTCTACTCCCACCACCACCACCTCTACTCCCACCAGCAGCAGCTCTCCACCCACCGGGAGTAGCTCTCCACCTACAAGTAGCAGCTCTACTCCCAACAGTAGTAGCTCTACAACCACCAGTAGCAGCTCTACACCAACCAGTAGTAGCTCTGAAATCACCACCAGCACTACAACCACCAGTAGAAGCTCTACACCCTCCAGTACCAGTTCTACAACTACAAGTAGCCCCCCAACACCCACCAGTAGCAGCCCTACTCCCAGCAGTAGCAGCTCTACATCCACCAGTAGTAGCTCTACAACCACTGGGAGTAGCTCGACACCAACCAGTAGTAGTTCTACAACTACAAGTAGCACCTCTACACCTACACCTACCAGCTCTACACCCACCACCATCTCTAAATCTACAAGTAGTAGCTCTATTCCCACCAGTACCACCTCTACACCTACCAGTAGCAGGTCTACAACGAGCACAATGCTTACACCCACCAGTACCAGCTCTACATCCACCAGAAGTAGCTCGACAACCACTGGGAGTAGCTCTCCACCTACAAGTAGCAGCTCTACACCCGCCAGTAGTAGCTCTACACCCTCCAGCAGCAGTTCTACAGCTACAGGTAGCACCTCAACAACCAGCAGTACCAGCCCTACTCCCAGCACCACATCTACACCCACCAGCAGCAGCTCCACACCCACCAGTAGTAGCTTTACACCTACAAGTAGCCACTCTCCACCCACCAGCAGCTCTACTCCCACCACCACCTCTACTCCCACCAGTAGCAGCTCTACACCCACCGGGAGTAGCTCTCCACCTACAAGTAGCAGCTCTACTCCCACCACCACCTCTGCACCTACGAGTAGCAGCTCGACTCCCACCAGTACCAGCTCCACAGCCACAACCATCTCTACACCTGCAAGTTGCACACCCACCAGTAGTAGCTCTACACCAGCCAGCAGCAGTTCTACAAGTAGCCCCCCTAAACCCACCAGTACCAGCCCCACGCCCACCACCAGCTCTTCACCCACCAGTAGCGCATTTACAACTACAAGTAGCACCTCGACACCCACCGGGAGTAGCTCTGCACCCACCAGCGGTAGTTCTACACCCACCAGTAGCAGCTCGACACCTACAGGTAGCCAGCCTACACCCACCAGTACCAGTTCTGCAACTACAAGTAGCCCCTCCACACCCACCAGTGCCAGCCCTACTCCCACCACCAGCTCTACACCAACTGCCAGTAGCTCTACACTCACCTCCAGCTCTACACCTACGAGTACCAGCTCTACTCCCACCAGTACCAGCTCCACAGCCACAACCACCTCTACACCTGCCAGTAGCAGCTCTACTCCCACCAGCAGCAGTTCTACAAGTAGCAGCTCTACACCCACAAGTAGCAGCCCTACACCCACCACCATCTCTGCCCCTACCAGTAGTAGCTCGACTCCCGCCAGTAGCATCTCTACAGGCACAACCGTTTCTACACCTGCAAGTAGCAGCTCTACACCAACCACTAGTACTTCCACACCCACCAGCAGCAGCTCTACAAGCACCAGTAGTAGCTCTGCACCAACCACCAGGCCTGGAACCGCCACCAGCATCCCTGGCACCGCCATCACCACCCGTGGGACAACCACCACTTCTGAGACAACCGCCCCTGCGAGCACCACTTCTGCAATCACCACCGTGCCTGGCACCTCCATCACCAGCCCTGCGACCACCAGCACCCCTGGGACCACCACTACCACTCCTGGGACCACCACCACCGCACCAGGGACAACAACTCCTGGGAGCACCACCAACCCTGGCACCTCCACCACAACCCCTGGAACAACCAGCACCCGTGGGACCACCGCTCCTGCAACCACCAGCACCCCTGGCACCTCCACCACAACCCTTGGAACCTCCACCCCTGGCACCACCACCAGCACGCCTGGAACCACAACCTCTGGAATCACTACCACCCCTGGAACCACCACTCCTGCAACCACCACCACCCCTGGCGCCTCCACCACAACCCTTGGAACCACAACCCCTGGGACCACCACCACCGCAGCAGGGACCACCACACCAGGGACCACCACGACCAGCGCTGGGACCACCAAGACCACCTCTGGGACCACCCTTACCCTTGGAACCACTACCAGCATCCCCGGAACAACCACTTCTGCAATCGCCACCAGCACCCCTGGAACCACCTGCACCAGAACCCTTGGAACCACAACCCCTGGGACCAGCCCCAGCACGCCCGGAACCACCACCAGCACTCCTGGAACCACCAGTTCTGGAATCACAACCACGCCTGGAACCTCCACCACAACCCTTGGAACCACAACCCCTGGGACCACTACCAGCAGCCCTGCAACCACCACCCCTGAAACGACCACCACCCCTGGGACCACAAGCACCCCGGGGACCACCCCCACTTCTGGAACCACCACCCCTGGAATAACAACCACCCCTGGCACCTCCATCACCGCCCCTGGAACAACCACCACCACCCCTGGGATCACCACTACCCTGGGAACCACCACTCCTGGGACCACCAGTTCTGGAACCACCACCAGCACCCCTGGGACCACCACCAGCACCCCCACAACCACCACCACCAGCCCTGGAACCTCCACACCTGGAACCACCACCCTCCCTGGGACCACAACTCCTGGGACCACCATCACCTCTGGAACCTCCACCACACCTGCGACCACCAGTTCTGCAATCACCACCACCCTTGGCACCTCCACTACCACTCGTGGAACCACCACCCCTGGAACCACGACCCCTGGAACCACCACTGCCACCCCTGGAACCATCACCCCTGGGACAACCACTCCTGGAACCACCACTGCCCCTGGGACCAGCACCAGCACCCCAGGAACCACAACTGCTCTTGGAACCACCACCTCTGGAATGACCACCAGCCCTGGAACCACCAGCACCCCCGGAACCACTGCTCCTGGGACCACCACCATCCTCCCTGAGACCCCCACTCCTGGGACCACCACCACCATCCTTGGGACCACCACTCCTGGGACCACCAGCACCCCTGGGATCACCACCACCCTTCCTGGAACTACCACAACCATCCCAGGGACCACCACCAGCATCCCCGGGACCACCATTCCTGGAACCACCTCCACCCCTGGGGCCACCACCCCTGGAACCACCAGCACCACCCCTGGGACCACCACTCCTGGGACCAGCACCACTCCTGGAACAACCACCACTTCTGGAACCACCATCCCTGGGACCACCACCACCCCTGGGACCACCACCAGCACCCTTGGAACCACCACCACCACCACCACCACTTCGGGAACCACCACCACCCCTGGAACCACCACAACCACCCCTAGGACCACCACCATCACCCCTACCACCACCACCACCACCACAACCACCACTACCACCACTCCCCGCTCGACCACCACGCCAGGTAATTCCCGCCCATTCTTCCCCTCTGGCCCAAGTCCATGTCCCTTCCCGTTCCTTTTCCATCCCCTTTCCTTCCAGGGACCTGCAACAACGGCGGCACCTGGATCAACGGCCACTGCCAGTGTCCCCACGGCTTCACAGGGGACAGGTGTGATGACGTCCAGAACACCATCGAAACCCACGCTGGTAGGAATTCCCTCTTTTTTGGGGGATACATCCAGTGCTGCGATAAGATCTGCCAGGGTGAGGAGGATCAGGAAGGTTCTCCAGGTGGGGGTGATCCAGGTGTGACCACATCCCAAAGAACCTTCTCTGTACCTGCATCAGAGTCCCACAAGTCCCAAAAATTTGGCAAGGGGTGATGGTTACACCAGGCCCTACCCTTTGTGGGTGAGGCAGGAGAAGGATCCACTTGGGATTCCCACCCGGGAATTCTGGGAGAGGGGAATGACCCAGCTTCAAACCACAGCCAGGAGCAGGATCCACCTGGGATTCCCAAGTGGGAATTTTGGGAGATGAGGGGATGACCCAGCTCCAAGCCACCAGCCAGGAGCAAGATCCACCTGGGATTCCCACCTGGGAAACCTGTGAGATGGGACATGCCCCAGTCCATGCTGGGATCATCCAGTGGAGATGACGAGCCTCTGATGGTCTCTTCCAATGGGTTTCTCCTGGTTCCTTCACAACAACCCCCAAATCCATGGGACTGAGGTGGAGATTCTGGGGTCCCACCYGCCTGGAAAGGTCTCTCTGCCCCATCTCCTTCATGTCCCAATCTTGACGTTCCCAGAGACCAACGGGACGGTGCAGGTGGAGCTGCGGGTCACCAACCGGGACTTCACCGATGACCTCGAGGACAACACCTCGCCCGCCTACATCGAGTTCGTCCAGAACTTCACCAAGCAGGTGGAGGGACACGGGACCCCCACCTGGGGTCGGGACCTACCCGGTGGAGCAGCCGGATGCATCCCATGGGTGCTCCGAGGTCTTGCGTGGTGTTCTCCGGGTCCGCCGGGATGGATTTGGGAGGGGGACACCAGGAATAAGGGAGATCCAGGAGGATGAGATGGGAACGGACCCCGATGTCCCACCTGGAGAGGTCTTCTCTTCCAGATGGACGTGGTCTACGCCAGCATCGAGGGGTACAGGGGCATCGAGGTGCAGCGTCTCAGGTGAGCGCCGGGGCCACTGGGACGGGGGGTTTGGGGTCATCCTGTGGGAAAAGGGCGTTTGGAATGGGATGATGGCGTTTCCGGCCAGGCGCGGCAGCGTGGTGGTGGATCACATCATCATCGTGTCCCTGCTGGTGACCGCCCAGACCCAGGAGAAGCTCCACAACATCACGGCCAACGTGCAGGAGAAGATCGAGGTGGCGGCGACGGAGTTCAACTGCACCGACGGTACCGGTCGCCGTCAGGGTGGGGACAACCCGGGCCGTCCATGGGGTGGGGGACGCCTTCCCACCCACCCAAACCACCCCTGGACGCTCGTGGGAGGGGCTGTGGGATGTGTGCCCCCTCCCCCAGTTTGACCTCTGTTACAGGTGAGCTGTGCTTCAACTCCTCCGAGGTGGTGGTCACCGACACCCCGCTGGAATTCGACCAAGACGGTGAGCGGATGGGGCCCTTCCGGGGGGTCCACCCGGSTTTGGGGTCTCCAGGGTCCCCCCAGTTGACCTCTGTCCCCTCTCCAGCCTACTGCCGGAGCCAAGCGCCTGACGGCTACCAGGAWTTCTTCTTTCCCAACGTGACGAGCTCTGGGTTGTCCTGCATGTCCAACTGCACCCCGGACACCGCCAGCACCATCGACTGCAACCGGRGGAGGTGCCGGATCACCCGGAGTGGTCCTCAGTGCTTGTAAGGGCTGAAGGAAACTCATCCTCCTCCTCCAAAGCCWTCCCGCATGGATCCGACTCTCCTGGTGGATCTCCGGGTCATCTCCAGGGCTGGAGCAGGGTCTTGGTCCACATGGATCCAACCCTTCTGGTGGATCTCCATAGTAATTTCCAAACTCCTCTGAGCACGGGAATGGGTCAAAACCCCTCAGGGTTGGAGCAGGGTCTTGGTCCACACGGATCCAACCCTTCTGCTGGATCTCCATGATCACCTCTGAGGCTAAAAACTCCAGGGCTGGAGTGGGGTTGTACTCCACGGGAATCCAACCTTTTGGTGGATCTCCAGGCCCAACTCCGAGGTTTTCTCTGCATGGAAATGGGTYRAAATCCYTCAGARTTGGAGYAGGGTCTTGKTCCCCAYGGATCCAAYSYTTCYRGTGGATCTCCATGATCATCTCCAGGGCTAAAGCTCCTGAGGTCGACCGGAGTCTTGCTTCAGGCAGGGCTCGAGGTTGCAGAAACAGGTTTGGGGTGTGTGGGGGGGTTCTTCTGGGGGTCCCAGCTTTGGGTTGACCCCCCCTTGTCCCCCCCCACCAGCTGTGAAGAGACCCATCTCTACTGGTACCAAGATGACCGCTGCACGTCGCGGGTCAGCAAGCTGGCCGTGGGCCTGGGCTCGGCCGTGGCCATCCTGGCCACCGTGGTGGCCGTCCTCGCCGTCTTCCTCTTCCGAGCTCGGASATCCGGGTCCTTTAAGAGGTGAGAGGGGACAGATTTGAGGGGTCCCCCCCGGTTCCCTGGAGTGGGAGAACTCATGGAGTTGTTTTCCGGATGTTTCTCATCCTGGATGGGGTTGTGGAGCAGGGGGGGATGTTGGTTCTTTGAGGGGGTGGAGGAGCTGGGGGGGCCCAGGCAGGGATGGACCTGCTGGTGGTGACCCCCCCACGCCCCCTACGCCGTCCCCAGCACCCAGCAGCAGATGATGGAGGAGTGGTACCAGGACACCGGCGAGGAGTGGAGCCTCGGGGGAAACTTCACCTTCCGGAACCAAGGTGGGTGTGGGGTTGGGGGGGGGTTCTCTGGTGACCCCATGGGATTGGGGGAGGTGATTTGTGCCCCTCACCCCACCCCACCCCGAGCACCACCATCCAACTCCCCCATCCCACAGATGCCCAGCTTGAGGGTGACCATCCAGTCAACCTCAATGCCGTGGACATGTCGGCACCGGTGAGTTCCCTCCCCGCCCGCCGCGGTGCGGCCAGGCCAGTGGGGACACCCTGAATGTTCCTGACACCCCGTTTTCCCCCTGGTCTTCTCCAATGCATCCCAACAGGTCCAAATCCCGAGCCCGCAGAGGTTCTTCACGCAGTTCTGAGACCTGGTAGGGTGGGTAGCACCCCCACCATGACTTCATCATCATCATGATCATCAAAATCGTCAACATCATCAATGTCATCACCATCACCACCATCATCATCATTACCATCATAATCATCAACGTGATCACCTTCAAAATCATCATCATCAACATGATCACCATCAGCAGCATCATCATCACCATCACCATCACCGTCAACATCATCAATGTCAACATCACCATCGCCATCACCATCACCATCAATCATCATCATGATCACCACCATCATCACCACCATCACCACCATCAACATCATCACCATCATCATCATCACCACCATCATCCCCATCACCACCACCACCACCACCATCATCATTACCATCATAATCATCAACGTGATCACCTTCAAAATCATCACCACCACCACCATCATCATCACCATCATCCCCATCACCATCCCCAAGGAACAAGGTACCCCCCCAGCACTGCGGGACAGCCTGGGCCCTCTCCCGACCCCCTGCCCTCATCCTCATCCTCTTCCTGTGAGCATTTTCAGGGTCATGACCCCCATTCCGGGTCATGGTCCCACTTTTAGGATGTGACYTCACCCCCAACAGCACTTTCGGGTCATGACCCCACCTAAAAGGTCATGYCCCCATCTCCAAGGTCATGTCCCCRYCTCTCTCCCTCCCTCCCCAAATCSAAGGGYGAGGATCTCCCCACCCAAATAAAGGGGGCTGGCCCCCCACCCCGTTCTTAATAAAGTCACTCAAATGTCTCTGGTGTTACTGGTTTGTACTGGGACAACCCCAGTGAAGYCTTGGGGAGGGGGCAAACAGCCACCACCACCCTTTTACAGCTCTTTTTGGGGGTGACACCCCCACACTCATCTGGGGCCCCCCCTGCTCCAACGGGGGACATTCCCACCCCACGCCAGGTGTTTGGCACCACGCTTGACCACACCTGCAGGCATTTGGGACTTTGTCCCCATTCCCAGGTCCAGGTGCCAAGAAGGGTGGAATGAAAGAAATAAAAATGTTAATTTTAGCCCAAGGGGTGGGGCGGGAATTGGCTGAGGGCTGAGTGCTGGCACATGAGCAGGACGTGTCCTTCTGCCCCGTCCATGGCGTGGAAGAGGGTGGTGGTGATGGGGGTGGTGGGGTCATGGGGGTCGTGGGGATCGAGGTGGTGGGGTGGTCATGAGGGGTATTGGGACTGGAGTGGTCATGGGGTTCGTGGGGGTCATGGTGGTGAGGTGGTCAAGGGCGTCATGGGGATGGAGGTGGTCATGGGGGTCACGAGGTTCATGGGGGTCATGGTGGTGGAGGTGGTCATGGAGGTCATAAGGGTCATGGGGTGGTCAGGAGGGTCATAGGGTTGGGGTGGTCAGGGGTTCATGGGAGTCATGGTGGTGGGATGGTCATGGGGGTCATGGAGGTCATGGGGGGGCCATGGGGGTCATGGTGGGATGGTGATGGGGGGCATTGGGAGTGGGGTGGTCTGGGGGGTCATGGTGGGGGGCTCATGGTGATCATGGTGGTGGGAGGGGTCGTGGTAGTCACAGTGGTGAGGGTGGAGGTCATAGTGGTGGCGGGGAGGGTGGTCGTGGTGGTCGGTTGTCCACCTTGGGACCCTCTCAATGTCCCCCCTTCCTCGAGCCGCCACAGTTGCCCTCCCCGTGCCCCAGCCCTTTGTCCGCGTGGGAAGGAAGCCCCAGGGTGTCATTTTGTTCCGGGAATGGGGACAAGTAGACATTGTCCCGCACACGTCACCCTTCGGGATCGGGGTGACCCAAAGAGCAGTTCCCGATCGCTCCATCAACCATTAACTCAGCCGCGATGTTTTCTTTTCCTGGTTTTGACGTGTTTTCCCTGGGATTTGCGCCTTGGCCCCAGCCCACACCCCGCCCTGTCACGGGGCCGCCTCGTGTCCCCGAGAGAAAACAGGCAGGCGACCACAAAATTAAGGATTTCTTTAATTATAAATAGTTCTGTGTGCAAACAACTGCGCGGGGAGGAAGAGGATGGTGGATTTCCTGGTGTTCACCACCCCGAGATCCCACCCTCGCGTCCCCATGTCCCCGTGTCCCTGTGTCCCCTCTCCATTCATCTCCGTGTCCCCGTGTCCTGTCTCCGCTGGCTCGCAGGTGGCTCCACTCGGGGGACCACGGTCGGTCTCTGGATGTGCATCTGGGGAGGAAGGAGAGGGGAGGATGATGATGGGGTGGGGGGGGGCAAAAGGGGACCACATCAAGGTCCTGGGGACGTGTCACCCACCGTCCTCGAGGTGTCAACCCTCTCCAGGTTGATGTAGCTGCTGTCGGGGGTCTCCATGTCTGTGGGGCGGAAGAAGAGGTGCCATGGACCCCCAGGTGCCGCAGAGCCCCCCCACTCCCAATCCCCCCCCAGCCCTGTTACCTTCCCACGTGGCTGCCTGATTCCCCACGGCAAAGCCATGGGATCCATCCCAATTCCCATCCTCATCGAAGTACAGCTCCGAGCGGGCCACCAGCTTATTCCTGCGGGGTGGGACGGACAGGGATGAGAGCCGGGACCCCCACGGGACCCCCCGCCCCGCCCCACGGTGACACATTTACCTGTACTCTTCCTTCTGCCTCYGAGATCTCAGCAGGAAGATGGAGAAGACGACGGTGACAATGACCAAGATGGCCACCGGAACCCCCACGGCCACCCCCACCTTGCTGATGCGGGAGCTGCAGGCGCTGTCCTGGTACCAGAAGGCCATCCGGTCCGAGCACCTGGTGGGGCGGTCGTGGGGGTCATAGTGGGTCACGGTGGTGTGGTCATCATGGGGGTCACAGTGGTTGTGGGGGTCATGGGAGTCAGGGTGGTCATGGGGGTCATGGTGGTCATCGTGGTGGAATGGTCATTGGGGGTCATGGAAGTGGGGTGGTCATGGGGGCGGTGGTGGTCATGGTGGCGGGTGGTCACGGGGATCACGGTCATGGGGGTCATGGTGGTCATAGGAGTTGGGGTGGTCATAGTGGTGGGTGGTCACTGGGGGTCAGGGTGGTGGGGTGGTCACGGGGATCACGGTCATGGGGGTCATGGTGGTCATTGAGTCATGTTTGTCATGGTGGTGGGGGTGGTCGTGGGGGTCACGGTCGTGGGGGTCATGAGGGTCAAGGTGCTCATGGGAATCAAGGGATTTGGGGGGGGGTCGCCCATCTTTGGGGAGGGGGTGCCCAGCGGGCCCTTACTCGCACTGCGGCCCCCCCAGGAGCACGCTGCAGGTGCCGTAGACGCAGGGCAGGGGTTGGGCGGAGCGGGTGTCGCAGGCGGTGATGCAGACGACGCCGGTGTCCGTCAGGTACGGGGTGTAGTAGGATCTGAACTCCTCCTGGATGTAGTCATCGCACAGCCCTACGGGTGGGGGCGCAGGGCTCAGGTTTTGGGGGGCTCTGGGGTGGGGGACACCCAAACACCCCATGAGCTTCACTTACTTGCTTCCACCTCTTGCACCCCGACACCGCTGACGTTGGTGGAGCTGGTGTTGAAGCAGAAGGAACCTGGCACAGAGAGAGGAGCTGCTGGTGGGCAACGCCGGGCCCGGTGTCCCCAACAAGGACCCCGTGCCAACGGGGTCACTCACAGTTTTCCCCTTTGCAGGYCTCGTTGCACTCGTCGTAGTTTTGGAAGGCACTGACGAGGTCCTTGGAGATGATGTCCACTGTCTCCTTGGCCTTGGCGCTGGCGGGGACCTCCAGGAGGACGTTATAGTTCACCACGATGCTGCCCGAGCTGCAAGGAGAAGGGGCAGGGCGTGGCTGAGGACCCAACTGGGACCAGTATGGGGTCCCTAGCGCGGAGGGACACCACGGTCACAYGGGACTGGACTGTCCTGGAGGAACCCCATGGACACAACATGGCTCGGAGGGCTGTGGGTGCTCCAGCCTTGGGGGGCATCACCTCAAATTGACCCCTGTGGGTTCCTTCACCCCAAATCACCCCACCGGAGCACTGGAGGGGGCCAGGACCCCACCTGGYCACCAGTGGGGACTCACCTCAGGTTATAGATCTCCACATCTCGGTAGCCCGCGATATGCTCGTAAATCTTCCGCATCTGGAAGATAAAGAGAAGCCGGGGGAGATCCAGGCCTCCATCGTGCTCCACATCCCCCTCAGGGGCATCCCCCTGGGGTCACCCCCAGCGCCCTGACCTTCTCGCGGAACTCTGTCTCAAACTCCTTGTAAGCACCTGAGGACGTATTTTTGAGCTCGTCAGTAAAATTCCTGTTGTCGACCTTGGTCGTCATCTCCACCGTCGCGTTCACTGTCGCTTCACCAAGCAGAGGAGACCCATAAGGAAGAGACCCAGGTGTCCCCGTCCTACCCCTGGTGACCTCGGTCGGGGGACCAGGTTGGTCCCTCCATGGTGGCCCCAATCCCAGGTCAGTCTCACCATGGTGACACCATTTCTTGGTTGGTCCCTCTGTGACGACCCAACCTCCTTCCCCTCCCACCACGGTGGCCCCATTCCCAAGGTGGTCCCCCCACGGTGGTCCTGTTCCCAGGTTGATCCTTCTCAGGTGGTCCCAGTCCCAGGTTGGTCCCCCTGTCATGGTCCCAATCCTAGCTCTGCCCCTCCATGGTGACCCTATTCTCAGGTCATTTTCGCATGGTGGTCCCAATCCCAGGACAGTCCCTCCAGGGTGGTCCCATTCCCAGGCTGATCCCTCTGAGGTGGTCCCAATCCCAGGTCGGTCCTTCCATCACAGTCCAAATCCCAGGTCAGTTGCTCCACACTGGTCTTGTTCCCAGGTCACTCCCCCACAGTGGCCCCAACCCCCAGCTGACCCCTTAGAGGTGACCTCAGCCCATGTCCTGGCTTGGTGGCCACCCCACGTGAACTTGGGACAAGTTCCCTACCATCCTTGATCTCCACAATGTCCTTGGCCAACTGGCACCGGTCCCCTTGGAAATTCTCGGTGCACTGGCAGACGCCGCTGGACCAGGTGCCCCCGTTTTGGCAGACACGGTCCTGGCAGTGGTCRCCTTCGAACCCCTGAGGACACGAGCACTTGCCATCGTCCCACGTGCCACCGTTCAGGCACAGACCTGGAAGAGGGACCCAAGGACA
>JACAXG010000529.1:62425-76952 GCA_018881555.1 Amblyornis subalaris | reverse complement strand
AACTGACTGCATCCACAATTGAGCCTGGATGCAGCTAAGAGCCAAAGAGATATTGATTTGTGTAGCACCAAGTGCGTCAATTATCAATTTGTGGTCATTCACGTTTACCTTTTCCCAATTTGGTAATATGTTTGATAACCACTGGTGGGTTCCCAAGGCTAATAATGATGATTGCAGTGGTTGTTGCAATTTGGTCAGGTCTCTAGTTGTCTAGTTGTGGCAGCCAATTTATTCATTAGTACTTCTGAATCAATGCTATTCAAAATTCCCAATCCTGTTCCCACAACACCGGTTATATCTCTTTGCATTCGTCTCTTAAAGGGGTTCCGCTTTCGTAGCCAGGTTGTCCACCCTTCGAAAGAAGTTTGTAGAAAAGAAGAACAGGCCGGCTGAATTTTTGAGACATTGTTTTGCATCAATAATTTGACCTGTTTGAGACACCATGATGGATTAAACAATATTTGTTGTTGGCCTGTTTTCCTGATTATGTATGGTCCAATTTCAAGAATTTTAGGGCTTAGCATAACCGGTGGTTGGGTGGTAGGTGTTATAACATCGATTTCAAGTTCCCCCCAGTATTTTGAATTACCCCTACCACACATAACTTTATGTGGTAACTGCACAGCTGTTAAGTTTACCCAACAATCCTGATTTTGAGTTTCACAAGATAAAACACGGCCGTGAGGTCCAGTGCTATAACTGTATATAGATTCGGTAACAGATCCAACAGTTAATTTACATCGCACTGTAACATTATCACCTCTCATCACCATAAAGGGAGGGAAAACATTATTCTTGTCATCCAACATAAGGGGAGTACTTATACCATGATATGTGACTACTACACTCAGTATGGGCTTTGCTATGGCATTTAATATGAATTTATAAGTTAAACCTTTCAGGCCTGACTGATCTGCCAGGTTATTTTGCCAATGGCATGTCACATAGGTTGGTTTGGTTAAAGTTATACCAGCAGTCAGTTGATTCGTTTTTGCAAAACTTCATAATTTCAATGTTGTTGGTACTGGGGTCTAAGGTGTAGTTACTGACATTCTTCTGACAACAACACAGTACCAAGGAGGTTTGTTTGTCACAAGTCCATTTTGTTGTAGGGCAGAGTTTGGCTGCAATGTTGGGGTGCAAATCACTTTTCCCATCTGGTTCTAGAAAATTTCCGGTGATTGTAATGGAGGAAGCTTTCTCGTAAAGAGATCCTTCCACTTTTCTGCATCCCACCTTAATTTTCTCACCAATTGTCCCATTTAGGACTCTGGCCCAATCCTTCCGGTCCCATCCCCATTCGCTTGGACGGTATACCTCAGAGTCGTGCAGTACTACAGTCGCTAGGTTTGGGTGACGATCTCTGGGATAGGGTCCTATAATACCAGTATATCTGATGGTAGCTTCAGACCACGGCCACTCAGCTGGTTTTTGACCATGGTGCTGTGGTAGGATGCAAAAAAGTATCACTAGTTTTATCACGGTTTATCTGGTCTTCATGTCCCTCGGAGTTCTTNGATTGTAATGGAGGAAGCTTTCTCGTAAAGAGATCCTTCCACTTTTCTGCATCCCACCTTAATTTTCTCACCAATTGTCCCATTTAGGACTCTGGCCCAATCCTTCCGGTCCCATCCCCATTCGCTTGGACGGTATACCTCAGAGTCGTGCAGTACTACAGTCGCTAGGTTTGGGTGACGATCTCTGGGATAGGGTCCTATAATACCAGTATATCTGATGGTAGCTTCAGACCACGGCCACTCAGCTGGTTTTTGACCATGGTGCTGTGGTAGGATGCAAAAAAGTATCACTAGTTTTATCACGGTTTATCTGGTCTTCATGTCCCTCGGAGTTCTTCTGTAAAAAGTAAACACAACAGAGTCTGCCACCAAGAGGCAGAAAATTAAAATGATGGAATTATCCAGCGTGTATTTATCCAATGCTCTCTCCCTAGAGCATCAGAGGCTATCCATGCATATTTATTCAGAGTAGTTTTTAGCACTAGTGGTACTTCCCCTACCGTAGGGAGGTCCACTAAAACAGGTTGTCCAGGGTAGTGTGCTGGATTCTTAGAATCATCGGGTCCCTGTAGCGAGAGGATTATGCTTGGAGCTGTTGGGCAAAAGGCTGTGATTTTGGGGCAACCGTTTACCCCCCATCTATCATTCACACCTCTCACAGCTTCCCATAGCCGAACATCCCAATTTGCCTCCTGTGGTTTCAAAAGTCGTTTCAAGAGACCATTGGTCCTTTCTACAATCCCGTTAGCTTGAGGATAATAAGGGGTGTGAAAAGTCCATTTAATCCCTTCGCCTTTTGCCCACTCCTGTAYAACTCTGGCAGTGAAGTGAGACCCATTATCAGATTGAATTTCCTGTGGTTTTGGGAAAGTTCCAAACCAACTCTGCAGTGCTTTATCTGTATTTTCTCCTGTTGCTCTTTTAAAGGCATYGGCCTGGACTAACCCAGATATAATCTCTACTCCTACCAGCACAAAGTGTTTACCTCCTGACTGTTTAAAGGGGCCAATATAATCTACCTGCCATGCATCCCATAAGCCTTTGCCCTCTCTTAAATGCAGAGGGTCATTTTCTAAAGGGTGTCTTTCTAGCCGTCTGCGACATGGTTCGCAGGCTGATATGCATGTTTTACACATTTCTCTGGTAACAGGCCAACCGCGAGCAAGAGCTTCTTTGTACAGATCTTTTGCACCTGTGTGTTGCCTTTTTACATGCAACCATTCTAATAAGTGCTCCCAGTCCTCTGTAATTTGATCCTTTTTCACAGGGCTTAGTCTCGCTAACTCATCAGCTTTATTGTTCCACTCTCCTGCTGGAGTCCCATCTACCTGGTGAGAGGCTACCCACCCCACGGCAAAATTCCCTTGATTTGCAATATTTAAAATTTCTTGCCACTTTTCCTTTTGCCACACTGGGATTCTRTTAACTTCCCAATCATTTTGTTGCCAAAAGGGAAGCCACTCGGTGCATCCCTTAAACACAGCATAGGAATCGGTGTAGATACAAACAAGAGAAGTGTTCTGTGTTTCACGTTGGAAAACACTCCAARCAGCTATCAGCTCGCCAACTTGGGCTCTGCCTTCCCCCTCTGTAATAATTGGTTCACCGGAGGAAGTGTGCAGGGCTACAGCCTTGTACTTCCACACCTTTCCCTCTCGCTTGGCAGAAGCATCTGTAAACCAAGAATTGGCTGACTGTTCAGGGGAAAAAGGAGGAGCTACTTTAATGACTGAGGCAGGTTTGTCTTGACTGCTATCCAAGCCTTCAGTTTCTTGTATTGCCAGATTTTTTACAGCTCCCTCAGTTATTGAGAAGACGTTACAAGAATGTTCAATCTGAGCATACCACTTTCTTACTGAGGCTCTCTGGGCCACCCCGTCAGGTGGGGGGGTCCCGGTAGAGACAGCCTTAATAACTTTAAAAGGGCCTCTCAAGACAATTGGTTGTTGTCGTGCAATCTTCTCCACTTCTATGAGAGCTAAGCTAACCACAAACARTCCCTTTTCCCAGGTAGTGTATCTTTTTTCAGCATCTTTGAAACCACGGGAATAGAAACCACCAGGTCTCGTAGGACCCTCTGGGCCCCGCTGCCATATGTGCACTGACAACCCTGAGGAGGCAAATCCCCATTCCACCTGGAAAGGATCTGTAGGATGAATAGGGCCCAGAGCTTGGTGAGCTGTTGCTTCAAAAATCAACAATTGCAATGCTTCTTCTTGAGAAGCAGTCCATTCCCATTTTACCCCTTTTCTCAGCAAGTTATAAAGAGGTCTGGCAATTATGGAAAAATCTGGCATGTGTTTTCTCCAGAACACTAACAATCCTAAAACATGTTGGAGATCTTTCCTGGATTCAGGCATTTTAATCTGATCTAAAGAGGTTAGGGTATCAGGTGGGATGCATGTCATACCTCCCTTCCACCAAATTCCCAAAAATTTCACCTCTTGAGAAGGGTTTTGGATTTTCTCAGAGGGAATTTGCAAATCAAGGCTCTCTAAGTGGGAGATTATTTTCTGTTGGGTATCCTCCACTACTTCTATTTCATTTCCTCCCACAAGGATATCATCAATGTACTGATAAACAGCTATGTTGTCCGCTGTGGGTATTTTTTCTATCTCTTGGACTAAAGCGTGGTGAGCCAGAGTGGGGGAATGTTTGTACCCCTGGGGAAGCCTAGTAAAGGTGTATTGCTGTCCTTCCCATGTAAAAGCAAATCGGTCCATGTCCTCTGGCTGTAAAGGTATCATGAAAAACATGTCCTTGACATCTATAGTTGCCAGGATTGGGTGAGCCTTTTCTTGAATCAATGTTATCAATTCAGCTAAATTTGGGACTGCAGCTGTGAGAGGGTCTGTGTTAGCATTTAGCCTGCAAAAATCTATTGTCAGCCTCCACTTCCCATTAGGCTTTCGCACTGGCCACACCGGAGAATTGAAAGGGGAATGAGTATTAATTATTACTTTTTGTTCTCGCAGTTCCTGTATCACTGGTTTGATACCCTCTTTGGCACCCAAGGGGAGAGGGTATTGTTTTTCATTAGTTACTCTGCTGGATGGTAGGGAGAGTGTGGTTTGAAGCAGTCTGATGTGAAAACGTGGTGTGCCAAAAGACCAAAGAAGACCCTCTGAGTTCTCCCACTGCCTCCCAGCAAGGACATTCATCCCTAATAAATTGGTTGGAATATCTCCAATCACCATATTAATAGAGAGTTGGTTTTCCTCTCCAGGCAAAATGAGCTTAACTAAGGCCACCTTCATAGTTTCTGTTGTTCCCAAGGCATTTAAAACACAATATCGGTTTTTTGTTGGAACAATACCCACCCTCTGGGCATCTTTCTTTGTCAATGCAGAAATTTGTGCTCCAGTGTCAATCAGGAAAGTTACAGGTGCTCGTTTAGGACCTGTTATGGCTGTAATCATTAAATCTCCCGTTTTATTATTTTTAGCGAGCATTCTCAAATATATCCATGCTCCGTTTCTCTGCTCACCTGTGAGAAACGGAGTTTCTAGTTTAACTGTTGTTGAGGAAGAAGCTGTTGTGGTTCCTTGCCCGAATTCTGAGGGAGAGGTTGGTTTGGCTCACTGCCCATGTTCTGAGGAAGGCGGGGTGCACTAGCTTGGATGGGTGAATTTGGTAGGGGAGGTTTTGGGCAATTCCAGTTAGAAACTACTTTACTCAACTTATCAAATGACAAGCCATCCATCACTTCTCTGGGGACCCCCTTCCTGATACCTAATAACCACCAGTACTGACGGTTAGAGGTCTGCTTCCCCTTTTCTGGTTTTACGCTATGAGGAGTCCCAATGTACCTAACACCTTTTGTTTTCTCTGATTTTTCCTCTAGAGTTTTTACAGGTCCGTATTTTCTACTGTAACTAATCAGATCCTCTGCAACCTCACCCCATGTCCAAACTTTGCGATCATCAGCAGGTGAATTCGGTTGTAAATCTGGCGACTGAGAGGGAGTTGAATACAGAGTAAACCCGGGATCAGTAGATCCAGTTCAGTCGCTTGGGTTTCCAAGGAATCTATCCAGCCTCTCTATGGGACCTACAGCTGCTATGGTTTTTTGAAGGAAAATTGCTGTGGGTTTAAGTGATTCAGGAAGGCCTCAAATTAAAGGGGTCATAAGTTCAGGCTTCACAGGTAATTGCATCGGGGATTCACATCCAAGAATTAATTTCCTTTCATGTATCATTTGTAGACAAGCGGCTTTGTGGACGCTTTCAAGAAGTTGGTCAGGGGTACCAATTACAGCTAAAGGGTCTCCCCTATCTAGAGGATTGAGTCCCCTGGCCCAGAAAGCTGCGTGCTGAGTCAGGGACCATGTGTTACATTTGTCTCCTGTTGTTAAGAAAACTCCATGTCCCCAATATCCAGTGGCCTCCTGTTCAGTTAATTTAATTTGGTCTCCTCCAGTGAGAGACACTCGGAAAATATATTTGGTCTCGGATTCATGGGGGAGGCGTCCATACTCCTTTTTTAACTTAGCCAATTCAGTAGCAGTGTATGGTATTTGTTTAGTGGTGATATACGGGTCAAAGTCTTCATCATTGAGGTAATTGTATTCTGTTTTAATCAGGGGTCTCATACGAGGACAGCAGTTGTCCCCACAATTTTTCACTAACACTAGTTCTTTCTGGGGGTATATTTGGTTAATGTGAGGGGTTTCTTTTTCCTCTGTGTCTTTTGGTGAGTCAGCATTTTTTGAATTTTCAAGATATTCCTCTCTCAAGGCAGCCCGCAACAAATGATTCTCATTCCTTTCCTCATCTAATTGTTTCTGCAAAATTTCCACTAGGTTTTGAAGAGAGTCTATTATTACTTTCTCTTCATTACACCACTTGAAGCAGTTATCTATAGCTGCTGTAAGGCATGCTCCTAAAACAGAGCAGATTATGGACTTACTTCGGCCAAATTTGAGTTTTGTCTCATGTTGTAAAGAACATACTCTATCTGTTACACTCTCCAAATTAAACCAGTTATTTTGTGCCCACTCTTCCCCTCCCGGAGAGGGTCTGGCATTGTGTTTTGCTAGCAGAGCATAAAATGCAGTTTTGTCTTTTACAATGGGGTTTTCAGTCATTTTATGAAGGGACAAAAACCACTACAAGGAGGTAAAACTTAATCATACACTACAACACACACAGAACTTGGCTGTGTCTCCCTTCGCTTCCCTGAGTGGGTGAAGAGACCAAAATCTGCCTGGGAGGTACTCCTTAAGTTACTTATGGTTGTCTCTTCGCTACACCAAGCAGACCAAATTCACACACACAAACACCAAAAACAGTTCCCCCTTTTTCACTAAGAGATCCTTTTGTGAATTTCTGAAGACAGAGGGGTGCTTTTCACTTAGGCATGTGCAGTTTGCGGGAAATTCGAGTCACCTCCCCTTGCTTTCTAGACACCGCTCAACCTTTCGGGGTGTCGGGCTAGGTGCAGCTGGAACGAAACGTCCTTCCCCTATTACAGACTACACACAACCTTGCAACCCCTTCTGTCTATCAGATCCTGCTGACTACGCCATTTAAATGTCACGATCCGCTAATACGAGCGGGGGTCGTGATGGTCCGATCACCGATCTCAGAATGCAAAAGACACAAAGGGGATTTCAATTTTAATCAACAGTGCACTTTTATTAAGTGCCAACAACACGATTATGCGATAGAGGAGAGAGAAAAAGGGATATAAAGAAACAAAGTATAGAGAGGAAGAGAGAGAGAGAGAATAGCTACCAACAGATGAGACGAAGTCCTCGTGGTTCAGCCAATAGACTCGCCGTCGTCCGTGGGGAGATCTCATCGTGGTTAATTCAGAAAGTCCCTTTATAGTCTTTTTCGCAAACGGTGGGGGAAGGGGGGCAACTGGCCAGGAGGTGAGGGAATCTATAACTATTGTTGTGAGGGCTCATTGTATGGAAGCAGGTGTACAGGACAGGTCATTCCTTCTCACTTCAGTGCAGTCCTTCCCGCCAGAGGCAGTAAGGACGGCGCCACCGCAACCTGTACTAATTTCCCACAGGCCACACTTGGCAAACATCCCACCTCAGCCAGGCTGGGACTCCCGTGCAAAAGTCCTCCCCTTCTTTTGGGGTTTTTAGGGTTTTCAGTCTCTGTCCTTGTCGATGATCGTGAGGCAGATGAGGGATTTTCAGACCGTCTCTTACAATCGCCTTTTGAAGTAACCTTGGAAGCCTTGCCTGGGAAGGTTCTCCAGGTCCTCACTGTGACACAGGGCTCGCAAGCTATTGCAGACTCTGGGTGATGCTACAGTATTTAGACAATTGATGGTGTATCGTTCTAAATCACTATGCTTTCTCTCCTGTGCTAATGATTACATATATTACCGTGCTTATTTTTGCTCGGTGTGAGTTTCTTGCTTTATTACATGTATTGTCTTATGTTTATGGTGCCTTCATGTTCATAGTAAGAGATGCGCATGTTATCAAAAAAACAAAGAAGGGGGAACATGGCTCCTCAGGAACATTTATAAAATGCACTATTTACACTAAAGTTTTTGAAGGCAGATCATCAACTTTGATCCCTGGCAGAGCGATAGTGCTCTGAAGGTTTGTGTGTGAGGAACCAATTTCTAAAAGTTTTATGTAAGAATCTACAACTGGGTATGCAATGGCAAGGCCCAGCTGGTTTACTGGGTGGCCGACGAGAGGGCTGCTCCAGGAGCGTAGGGGAGGGGACGCGCAGCAGCTCCCTCCAGCTGCCTACCGATGTTTGCATAGCGGGGGGACTCTCGGCCGGGTTCCACTGCACACGACCCCCATGCCACCACCGGGACTGGCGCTCAGGAAGACGGGGTTGAGGACCTCGCCGAGGACCCGCCATCCCCAGCGTCCTCAAAGACCGCATCTTCAGATGAGCCAAGCGACCCCAGGGACGTGGCACTGTCTCCCATCTCTGCTTCCGTGCTCGGAGGAGAGTCAGCCCATAGCACGGGCTGAAGGCGCAGAAGGGCATCATGCATATGCTGCCAAGTGCGGAGAAGTCCTGTAACGTCTCGCTCCCAATAAACAAGCTCCCCATATAGTGATTGCCCCAGTTCCTGCCAAGTGTCTGGACAAAATGCATTATCGGAGTTCACGGAGAACTGTCTCCTGTGGGAGGGACCCCACAGTGCAGCAGAGAAATGACTCCTCTCCCTGAGCAGCAGAAAGAAGATCCTGGGTGATGAACTGACCAAAACCCCCACCCCGTCTCCCTGCACCATCAGTGGGAAGGAGGGAGGGGTTGGGGGGAGACAAGGGTGTTTTTAAGGGCTTATTTTACTTCTCATTCTCTTACTCTGATCTTATTAGTAATAAATTCACTTTGTATCATTAAGGTGAGCCTGTTTTGCCCTTAAAGTGTTTTCTCCCGATCTTTATCTCAACTCATTATGATACAGGGAAATTAAGGGTTAAGGGCCACTAGCAAAATCTGCTTGTTAAACAATGTATATCGCTTGCTTAACCTAATTGTGCTTGCCAAAACAGAACAAGGGAGGACGCAAGACTATTGATAAAAGGAAGGTACCGTGACTTGGTTCCTGCTCTCTGGACCCCTAAACCAGTTGGAACCAGTCCTGAGGTTTGGACTGAGACCAAGGGACCAGGGGCATGCGCGACAAGGAAAGGTGAAAAGTGCAACCCTGAGGAAGACTCACTTACTTCATCTCAAGACCCCTGCCCACAACCACCAGGAGGCACTGCACAAATGCGAGCGTATGGAAATGGCCTTTAGAACTCATTATCATAAGAAGCGGGGATAGGTCATGAATATGTATAGGCATATTGGGAAACCTGATCCATATGTAACGCTTTAAGGAATAAATGCAGAGAGAAGTGTTGCTAAAGGTGCACATGCTTTGGAGGAATTATCCCCATGTGCCTCAGCGCTGAATAAACATACCTACTTTACAACTTTCAAGTTGTGGAGTCTTTCCCCGCGCATCAATTAACCCTTTGTTAAATTTTCTCTTCTCTGTCCAGTTGCAGAGGAGACTGAGTGAGTGGGCTTTTTGTGGGTGCCTGGCGTTTGGCCGGTGTCAAACCACGACATCCATCTTTCTTTTTTCTGCTGCCACGGCTGTTCCTGTGCTAAGAGCTGAGACTGGAGCCACTCTACGCTGGGCCCCTGCCTTGCCATGTGCTGCCACGGCTGCTCCTGCCTGAAGCCCGGGACCAGGGAGCCAAGCCGGGGAGAGAAAGCACACCAAAAGGCTCCAGCCCAGCTGCTTCATCTGCCATGACTGCCAGGGAGAAAAGAGGTCGACACCAGGTAGCCACTAGGGTTTTCCCCTGCTGCTGGAATTCCTCTGTGGAGGTCCTGCTTCCCTCAGCTTGAAAAAGTTGGCCCCATCCTGGACCATGTGTTGGGAAAGGGATATTCCTCCAGCACTGCCCCCATCTCTTCGGACATTTTTGGGGTTTTTTGTTTCGGGGGGGGGGAAGGATTCTATTGGTTTAGTGCTTAACAGTTATTTACTTTTTTCCCTTGCTTTGTGGGTGGGCATTCTCTTTGTTAATAAACCATTTTTTTTTTACTTTCATCTATTAGTATTCATTCCCTATTGGTGGAAAGGGGATTTTTGGAACTCTTTTGGAGAGGACTCAGTCAAGAGAGTTCTCTCTTAAATTTTTCTCAAAACGGAGACAGTGCTGCTAAGAATTTATTGCTAGCTTAAATCAAACCCAGTCTTATCAAAATATAACAGTTATTATTATTCCAATGAGACTGACAGTAACATTTCCTTTTAAAAATGCATTTAAGACACACACACAAACATTACAGTTTCTAACCTGTTCTTTAACTTATCCTCATGTATTCTTTAAAATCAAACAATTTAGTTTTACTGAATAATGGGAATTTACAAGGCTGTCAAATAAAAAAGTTCCTAATAAAACAGTAACCCATAACCCAGAGGAATATAATGATGACTTCAACACTTTTCATTTTGGGTTTTCTTGAGGATATTTTTATAAGCTTTCTAATAGTTTCCTTCTTGCTCTTTCTTTACTGATTCCTACCAAAATTAAATCACCTTAAACTGACTATTAGCTTAAGTTATTCATTAACTTTCCTCAGCCCAATTAACATAAAGGACTAATGTTTGTTACTCAGTGATTAGAGAGATTGTCAGATCTTCATAAGAGGAAAGCCGAAATGATTTAGGCAATAGCCACTTAGAAAAACACCTTTGTAAACAGTCAAAGCAAGCTGAGATCATGTCAAGTCAATACAAGCCTGGACCTGCACAACCAGGTCAGCACAAAGCCTGTTACCGCCTAAGTCACAGCAGAAATTGTATATACTGGGCTACACCAAGGTACACAACTACGCTGACAAGCTGTAGGTCTTGCCATTTTTAAAGATAAACGTGACAGTCTTCACATGTGCATGAGATTGTGGCTGTTTTCCCGGGGACGGAGAGAAATCATGACAATCGCGATCCAAGAGTTGGTGAAAAGTGGATTTATTTATTAATATAAAGACCTATTTTATACCTTTAGTATGCTTGAAAGTCATAAGGTCATTGGTCCCTCGGCCATCCACCTCTCAGGATGATTGGCCAGGCTATTGCAATGCCTTACTCAAAATATTTGTGCATTCGGTATAATAACAAGTCCACAAGTGTATGATATGAAGAAGTATCGTTAGAAAAACATCTCACTGTTTACATAGTTTCTATGAGAAAGGACAGCTTCTCACAGAGTGCAAGAAGCTGGAAAATTTCTCTGCTAGAACTTTTCAGCATCCATATGAGATAGTTTAAATTTTCTTTGGTAAAATTATTTCCTTTTATATAAATAGTCATCATTAATACAGGAGCCAGAACTTAACTAGCCCATATTCCCATGTAAGATCATGGAAGTACTGAACCATCTTTTCATACTTGCTTTATGTACCTAATGAACATAATCTGAAGGAACAGGATTGAAAATAAGCAATGGAGAGAGAAATATTGGTGTCTTTCTTTTGTCATCAGGGCTTTTAAATCCCAATATCTAAGGGATTTTCTCTAATTGCATAGAAAATCTGACAGAGACAATAAAAAAACTGGTTTCCTGAATGTTACCTCAGTAACTTAATTGCAAAATTATTCTTACTGAGTTTTGAAAAACTGATAGAAAAAATAAAAATAATTCAAGATTTTTGAAGATTTGAGTCTATCACAAATTGTTTTCCCCTATTTATTAATATTTTGAGGGTGTTCAATGCAATGAAAGCAAGCACCATTAACCAGTTTGTTGAAACCAAAAGTAGACTAAAGTCTAACTCATTAAGTGTAAAGAGTAGTTGAGCAGAATATATTCTTTAAAAGAAAATATATTTTTGCCATTTAACCTAACAGAGTGCTAAGTCTGTCTATTTTTAGGAAACTGCTATAGATAAGTAAACTCATTTTTTATATCATTAGTGTTAAATGCTTTAGATCCATCCCTATTATAGACAACCAATTTTCTTAATTCTACTGCAATCCTGAAACAGATCATTTATTCTAATACTGCTTTTGATAAATGAGCATAGGAAAAACTCTCTTATCTTCCTTCATTTGTCATGAATATCTTGAGAAACTTAACTTGATGCCTTAAGATTTTAGCTTTTACATTTTTCATATATTTGTAACCTTGCAATTTTTTAGTATATAACTCTAAAGTCCATATAGAGTGTTAGCTACTGCTTTCAGACAAAACTTCTCTCCAGGCCTGAAAACTCAAGGGCACCTTACTGTCTCAGGCCCCAAGACATGTAAACAACAGTGGGGGGAGGAGCAAACTTGGGGTGAGTTACTTCATTACCTGAATCTGTAATTGGAAGAACTAGCCCTGATATGCTAATGGACCAAACTTATAAAAGTATGAAAACCCATGACCCGTCGTCCAACTTAGGGGGTCCATCTTAGGGGGTCCATCTTAGGGTGTAGCCCCCTGAGTGAGCTCTGACTGCCCTGGATGCACCTGAAGGCCTTTGAATAAATATAACCTCTTTTTACTCTTTTGATTTTTGTTAAGCCTCTCTTTTTAGGTAGTCCCGGATAAGGCATCAGTTTCTGACGACCCAGATGGGACAAGAGGTCTCCCGAGAATCCTCTCTGGACCGAATAAGACCCAGCTACCCTCCACCCTCCTGCCGGCAAATTTCGGGGGCAGTAGTGACGGACCAGGCAGTGTCGGGGTCCAAGAATCCACCACAGAGGAATGTAAGTAAGTAAGCGAACGAAAAGCAGTGTTTTGTTGTTAGCACCTGGGTTTGGTATTAAGAGATCTCTTATAATTATGTCTGGTGTCTGGAAAGATCCGAGAGGGTCCAAGGGGATTTTTGTTTCCCCTGTGTTGTTCGCTTGTAAAGGAAGGAGACGGGCTCCTGTGAGCCAGAGTTTAGCACTGCAGTGGCAAGTTTCGGCCTAGGGCCAGCAGTGGTGCAGTGAGTTAAACTCCACACTGCCAGTCTGGGGCCCGTGGGTTCGAATCCTGTCTGTTCCTTGTTCTTGTTCTTTCTCTCTCCCTGCTTACGAGTGTGTCGCTTCATTTTATTTCTGTGATTTCTCCTGTTTATAAGTGTAGACATGGGTCCATTGCTTTCAAAACCTGAATTGATAAGACTATCAGAACTAATTTGGCCAACTTATAAATTAGACAACAATGAGGTATGGCCCAAATTTGTCAGTTTAAATGAAGAATTAATATAAATTTGATGCCTTGCATATGTCAAGAGCGGTATTTCAGAGAATTTGAGTATGCTAGATTTTTATGCTCTTATCACATAATGAAAAGCTACAGGGACCTAAGGAGGGAGAGCATTTGCTGCTTCTAAGAGGAAAGAAGGCGAAAAAAGATGAAAATAAATGACCCGTTCTCAGTCCACTCTGCGTGGGGGACAGGGAGGGGGTGGAGATGGATTTGGTAGCTCCCGCTCTAGGGGCAAACAAGGGCCTGTATATATAAAAGTCCCGTACTCTCTTGTAGAGTTAGAACAGTGGAAGACCACTGTTATGGGTTGGACAAATGAAATTTTTCTTTTTTCTTTTCCTTTTTCCTTATCTAGCAGGGAGACCTGTGTGTAGGCGGGGAGGGGCTGGCCAGGAACTAATGGGTGATACTTGAGAACAAAGAAAGTTGCTTATCCACCCTGCATTCCACGCTGATCACCAAGAATAGGCGATACTTGAGGACAAAAGAAATTGCCTGCGCTGGGAATTTTGGCAGGGGGCTTGTTTCCCCAGAGGCTGTAGCTTATCATCACAAGAGGGGAGGGGACCTTTTTCAAGACTTTGGGGAGAGGGGGCAGAGGCAAGGCTCATGCTCTTCACTGATCGACATTGGGGGAGGACAGTCGTGTCTGCAGCGGAGTGCCGGTTCTGCTTCGGGAAAGCTGCTACACTGCGACGTCTCCGCCGCTTGCTCCAGAGCATGGATACATTGTGACATCTCCATGAAGGTCCCACCGCGGCACAGGGTACAGAGTAAAGCTATAACTGTCGCCGCCCAGAGCTGCTCGCCTCTGCCGTCTCTGCCACCAGCCTGGGTTTCTGCTCCACGTGTGAGGAACCAATTTCTAAAAGTTTTATGTAAGAATCTACAATTGGGCATGCAATGGCAAGGCCCAACTGGTTTACTAACCTAGGGGAGAAGGTACACATGTGTTTTATTGCCAGCAGGTCTAAAGCGGTTACCTGCTCGACTGGACAAACATCAATCGCCTCTGAGAAGATGAGGCCCAGTGAGAGGAAAAATGACCTAATCACCATCCAGCCCTCATAGCCAAGGCAGGAGCAGGGGTAGGACTGCCAGGAACATGGCTGTGCCTGGAAGCTTACAGAAGCAGCCTGGCAACAGAGGCCTTGTGTCCCACTGCACCCACCATCATGTTATTGTGTTCCTGCTGACCTTCTTCAGTTCTTCCCTGTTCCATGCTTCCAGAAAGACATTTGGTAATGTCAAAGTCAGCATTTCCAGCTGATGGACTCCCTCCTGCCTAAACAGCACGGCCTCTGAGCTCCAGCCATATGAGCTT
>JACAXG010000529.1:45474-61815 GCA_018881555.1 Amblyornis subalaris | reverse complement strand
TTGCTTGGGAAAAGTGAGACAGAGAGAAGTCTCACAAAAATGCTAGGAAAGTTAGAAAACCTCTCTGCCGACAGCTTTTCAGCAACCACAGAAGACCTTGTTACTCTTGTAAAATCATGGCTCACTCCTGTTGCTTCGGCTAAGTAGAAAAGGACTCTGGGAATGACTCAGCTGAATTAGAGGTAGAAAAACAAGTTATATAAGCATTGTGTGTTCACATAGTGGTTTATGGTGCTTGGTTGAATTATATTTGGTGTATTTCAAAGGTATGCAATTGATAAAGGCCTAACTGTTTAAAAAGGCCTGTTTTTTGCAATAAACAGATTCCCTTTTGCACCTGCCTGGAGGGTCTGTCGCTCTGCTTCCCTACAGACAAGCAACCAGGTTGTTTTACAAAGAATCACACTCAAAATATTTCAAACTTGCCAGCGTCAAACTCTCCGAAGCAAGCCTCATACCTGGACAAATCTCTTAGAAGGACGACGGAAATACTTAAGGTAGGTGGTGATGCCTTATCGGGACTCCCTAAAACAGAGAGACTTGACAAAGATCAAAAGGTAAAAAGTGGTGGTGTTTATTTGAAGGCCTTCAGGTACATCCAGGGCGGTCAGAGCTCACTCAGGTGGGGGCTTACACCCCAGGTGGACCCCCTGAGATCCACTCCCCACAGATAGACCACCCAAGATGGACGACTGGTCACGAGTTCTCCATACTTTTATAAGTTTGGTCTATTAGCATATTGGGGCCAGCTCTTCCAATTAGAGCTTCAGGTAATTAAGTAATTCACCCCAAGTTTGCCCCCCTTCATCAACGGCTGTTTACATATCTTGGGCCTGAAGCAGTAAGGTGTCCTTGAAGTCCAGGCCTGAAGATGGATTGTTTTGTCTAAAGGCAGTAGCTAACACTTTTATATGGGCTTTAGAGTTACACACTAAGAATTGCAGGGTTACAAGTATATGAAAAATATAAAAGCCAAAATCCTAAGGCAACATTGCCCCCCTTTTAGAGACCAGACAAGGTCTCTACCTTGTCGAGTCTCTATTCTAAATATTTACTAATATTATATATCTAACAGCAATATACATATTATATCTAACAGTAAATATCTAACTACAGTAACATTTTACACAGTTGGGTATCATGCAAACAAATTGATTGCAATAAATATGAATAGTTCTTTAATCCAGGGCCAGTTTGGTAACCATGAATTCAGGGTGTGGGAGACAATCAGAATTCAAGGTGTTATTTCTTGTTGGAACCCTTATATCAGATAACTACAATCTTTCAGTATTGACAAGTAATGATTTTCAAAATCACACAGTGTTTGACCTGAGGCCTTGGAAAAGACTTCCCTTATCTGATGATAACACTAAGATTGCTACTGTGTAATTAAAAAGCAACTTGTTATATCACTGGGTGAAATATATAGAGATGTAGAAAATTAGATTCATGAGTTGTTAGTAATGTATTAGTGGCAAGATGGAGGATTTTGGATGTGGGTTTTTACTACTTCTTTCCTCCTTCTTCTTCACAAGTCTGGATAGCTTAACAGTGGTTTGAAAAGCCCGCAATGCAGATGCTAAATGGAGTCACTGGATTATAAGTAGAAACATGTTAGTTGGCAGTTCATAATTGGATAGATTAGACTTTAAATAACCTTGGAACTCACAACTTGAGGCCACTTTTCCACCTTGTTACCTTGGGCTCGTTTTGTGCTGCTGTACCATAGATAAGAACTTAATAAACAACCTAATTAGAAGAACGTCTCAGCGCCTCCTGCATCGCATTCCAAACTCTGAGCAAAGAACTCTCGAAACAGTAAAGGAAGAAACAGTAACGGTATTATTATCAATTTCTGAGACCTACTTTATGTGAAATTTGAGTTTGCTTCCAAATTCCAGCCAAATCCTTGCTAACCCTCCCACTCTGGTCCACCTAAGCAAATCCGTGGCCAGTTACTATTCCCATCTAAAAGTCAGTTATTTTATTAAGAGCTTTGGATACATTTTGGACTAAAACCCATGTAGATCATGGGGCCTACCCCGGGTCATGGTTACCAATTGTGTAGATAACACACAGGAAAAGAACAATTTAAACTGCATCATTCTCATTTGTGTCAGTCTCTGCTTTCTCGGTGGTTTCAGGAGCAGAAGCCTTCTTAACTCTGGAGTAGTGAATCCAGGGTCCTTTGCCAGCAACTTTGCAGTGAGGGTAGTCAGCAGGACTTGGAATGGTCCTTTCCACTTGGGCTGGAGAGGATCACTGTCCCATCTGACATAGACCCAGTCTTCAGGTTGGAAAGGATGTGCAGATGTGTCCAGTCCTATGGGTCTGGATAACACGATGTAATTCTGGAGCTTCTGCAATGTGGAACTTAAAGCCATTAGATATTTCTGTAAATCAAGTTTCCCCATCATACGAATTTCTACCGGAATATGTGGAATTTGATAAGGCCTGCCATACAATATTTAATAGGGACTGATATTATCCCTCCTCCTCGGTTGTATGCGGATTCTCAATAAGGCTATAGGCAAGGTCTGAACCCATGTCATGGATGTCTCCTGACAAATTTTGCTAATTTGTGTTTTAAGGGTTCCATTCATACGTTCAACTTCCCCACTTGCTTGGGGTCTTTAAGGTGTATGCAGATCCCAAGCAATTCCCAAAATCCGACAAACATCCTTAACCACTGTTGCAACAAAATGTGGTCCCCCATCTGATGACATTCCCAAAGGAACCCCGAACCTTGGAATTATATGATTGAGTAAAGCTTTCACCACCTCCTTGGCTGTGTTAGTGCAACAGGGGTAAGCTTCAGGCCAGCCACTAAATGTGTCAGCTAATACCAGTATGTACCTGTATCCCTCTTTGCGTGCTAACTCAGCAAAATCTATTTGCCAGTAGTCTCCAGGAAGATCTCCTGCCTTTGTTACTCCTAACACAACTCTTTTCCTCGTATCAGGATTGTTTTTACAGCAGATTTCCCATTTGCTTACTACTGATTATACAATATCTGCCATTCCCTTTCCTATTACTACCTTCTTTAGATGTTTCAAAAGGTTTTCTGTTCCCCAAGGGGTGCCCTCATGTTCTCGCTGAGCTATTTAATGAAGGATCAGGGGAGGAACCACAACCTGTCCCCTTGGTGTAACAGCCCACCCACTATCTTGGATTTCACCTTTAAGGAACTTTATTAATTTGTGATTTGCCTGATCATACTTTGGAGTGAACCCTGATAGGTCAATCTCTTTTTGTGGTATTACTGCGAGAATGCCTTTTTCTGCAATTCCTCTTGCTGCTTTATCAGCAAAGCGATTTCCCAATTCTGGAGTGGTCTTCCCTTTTTGGTGACCCCTACAATGCATGATAGCTACTTCTGTAAGTTTCCTGATGCTCTCCAAGAGGGCAAGGATCTGTTCAGCATGTTTGATTTCATTACCTTGACCATTCAACAATCCTCTCTCTGTCCAGATGGCTCCATGGGCGTAGACAACACTAAAAACATACTTGTATTCTGTCCACATATTTACTCTTTTTCCTTGTCTCAGGTCTATGGCCCTCCATGCAATCAGTTCAGCTTTCTGCGATGACACATGTGCTGGCAGGGCCTTTGCCTCGATCACCTTGTCCTGCCTTGTTACTGCATAACCTGTCATTCGCTTACCATATCTCCTGTCTGTAAACACCTCCCAGTCTGTATTTTCTAGGGGCACGTACTTCAGGTCTGGTCTGCTGGAATGGACTTCCTAGATCGTTTGTAAACAATCACGCTCAGGAATGTAGTCAATTAAGGTGGAAGACATACATGGCAAGGTTAACAACAGTAGTTGTTTTCAGGGTAACATCATCCTGTTCCAGCAACAGAGATTGGTATTTTAGCATCCTGCCAGGAGACAACCAGTGGCCCCCCTTTTGTTTTATAACAGCTCCTACGGCATGGGGTACATACACTACAATGTGCTGACCCAGGGTGAATTTCCGGGCCTCTTGGATTAGGATAACAGTAGCTGCTACAGCTTTCAAACACCCAGGCCACCCTTGGCTGACATTGTCTAGCTGTTTCGACAACAAGGCCACAGCCCTTTGCTGGTCTCCAAGGCGCTGTGCTAGTACCCCCAGAGCGATATTCAGTCGCTCATGTGTGAAAAGTTCAAAAGGTTTAGTTAAGTCTGGCAGTCCCAATGCTGGGGCTGACATCAGAGAACCTTTCACGTGCTTAAATGCAGCCCTTGTGGTCTCTGTCCACAGGATATTTCCCTTTTCAGCTGCTTTTAGGGCTCCATACAGCAGTTTTACCAGGAGTCCATAATTTGGTATCCATAAGCGACACCAACCTACCATGCCCAGGAAAGCTTGCATCTCTCTCACGGTGTGGGGCTCTGGGAGGTGACAGATGGCTTCCTTCCATTCTCTGCTGAGTTGTCAATGTCCATGGAACATCTTAAGCGCCAGGTAAACCACGACTTCTTTGGCGACCTCTATCTTTTCTTTTGATGTATGGTACCCACTTAGTCCCAAAAAGTTTAGCAAGCTTATAGTGAGTTGGATACAGCTATGTTGTGTTCTGGATGCAATCAAGATATCATCAACATAATGAAGAAAAACCCCTCCTGGCTCTTGTCTTCTCCAGTCTTCCAATTCCTTTGCTATCTGGTTTCCAAATATTGTTGGACTATTCTTAAAACCCTGGGGTAGGACTGTCCAAGTAAGCTGTGTTTTCCTCCCTGTCTCAGGATTTTCCCACTCAAAAGCAAAAAGCTCTTGGCTGGTCTTGTCTATGGGAATGCAGAAGAAGGCATCCTTCAGGTCTAAGACAGTAAACCACCCTAGTTTCTCTGTCAGTGTTGTTAGGAGTGTGTAGGGGTTTGCTACAACTGGGTGTATGTCCTCTGTTATTTTGTTAATTGCTCTCAAATCTTGCACTAATCGATAACTCTTACCATCAGCTTTCTTCACTGGAAGGATGGGTGTACTGTATTTAGAGTCACGTTCTACTAATAACCCGTGTTGGAGGAATTTTGCAATTATAGGTGCCAATCCCCTACAACTTTCTAATTTCAAAGGGTATTGTTTTTGCATTACCAGTGTGGTTCCTCGTTTTAGTACAATTTTCACTGGTTCTGCTCACTTGGATCTTCCTGGAACACCAGTAGCCCACACCACTGGCTTGACAGCATTTTCAATTTCAATAGGCATTTCTCCGGATCTCTCCTGTACGAAAACTGCAGCAACTTGGACAAATTTAGACTCAGGAATTATAACTTGTACACCCTTTCCCTTTTTAAATTTAATTTCCACTTCCAATTTCTCCAGTAAATCCCTCCCCAGCAATGGCATGGGTGAATTTGGCATATAAAGGAACTGAGGAGTCACCCAGTGCTTCCCTAGTTTGAATTTTAAAGGTTTGAAGAAAGACCGTGTTTCACTTACCCCTGTAGCCCCAATGACATTTACAGTATCTCGACTCAGTTTCCCTTCTAAAGTATTTAACACAGATTATGCCACTCCGGTATCTACCACAAATTCAGTTTCTTCCTTCCCCAGCTTTGCTACAACCAAAGGCTCTGCTGGGGGAGAGGCCTTCGGTCCCCGTCACTCTGAGTCCTATCCCACGGTCAGTTGGGGAACTGGGGATTTCTTCTTCAACATCGGACAGTCATTTTTCCACTGTCCCTTTTTCTTGCAAAAGGCACACTGATCTTTGTCCAGAGGGGAAGAAGTTCTCTTGGGTGACTTCTCCTGAATAACTTTCTTACGAGGATGGTGTCTAACTTTGTCACTTAAGTCTGTCCCAATACACCCTCCAGGCTACCTCTAACAATTTACTCATGTCCTGCATCCCGTCTAACTTTTGCAGCTTTCTTCTTATATCATTTGTAGCTTGACCTATAAACAGGAGAGTTAGATGTGCTTTCCCTTCAGTTGAATCAGGATCTAGGTTTGTATATTTGATTGCAGCTTCTTTCAGCCTATCTAAAAAATCATTGGGAGATTCATCTAGATTTGGCTTTATTTCGTAAAGCTTTGACCAATATAGAGCTTTAGGGACACCATGTCTTAAGCAATTCACTATGAGATTTTGGTATCGCCTTAGCCTTGCCATTTGTTCTGGCATGTTTGGGTCCCATCCTGGGTAAATCAATGGAAAAAGCTCAGCAACTGTGCCCTGTATCAATCCGCTTGCAATTTGTGCTTCTTCAGAAGTTAGAATAGCTTTATTAATGTTATGGGTTCGAAAAAATGAAAATGTGTTTCCTTTCTCCCATGTAGCAGGGAGGTTGTGCAGGTGGGGAGGGGCTGGCCGGGAACTGATGGGCTATACTTAAGAACAAAGAAAGTTATCTGTCCAACCACATTCCGCTCTGATCACCCAGAATGGACGATACTTAAGGACAAAAGGGATCGCTTGCCCAGCCCAGAGGCCAGGACAATTCCCCCACTTAAAGAAAACAAAGACCTGGAAATATTGGCAAGGGAGTTGCTTCCCCAGAGGCTGTAGCTTATCATCGTGAAAGATGAAGGGGGACTGCCCAAGACTTTGGCGAGAGGTGGGTGGAGACCGGGCTCGTCTCTCTTTTCTCCGCTCGGCGTTCGGGGAGGACGGTCATGTCTGCCGTGGAGTGCCGGTTTTGCTCTGGGAACATCGCTACACTGCGACGTCTCCGCCCGCTCGCTCCAGAGCACGGATACACTGTGACATCTCCGCGAGGGTCCCGCAACAGCACAGGGTACAGTTACGCTGTAACCGGTCGCCGCCCAGAGCTGCCCGCCTCTGCCATCTCTGCCACCAGCCTGGGTTTCTGCTCCACGTGGGTCAGCGCCGGGGTCTTCTCGTCTCTGCCGTTCCTGCCTTCTGCTGGCCCCTCGGTGGGTGATACCGAGGTCCATCGCTCCCCAGTCAATCCTGCCTGCCTGCGCTGCTTGCTGCCCACTGCCGAGGTTGGTGCAGACGGGCTGCTGCCCCGTGGTTTCGCACCAGGAGCGATCTCCCCTCTCCCTCTCCCTCTCGTCTGAACTGCCGTTGCCACGTAGAGAGGTCGCCGCACTCGCACCACAGCGCCCCCTGCAGCCGCAGGAGAGTCACCGCAGCCTCTCTGCCCCAACAGAGAATCGCCCAACAACAGAAAAAAGACTTACTGGGTTTGTCTGTTCTCTTACTGTTGCTGTTTATCTGTCTTGGTTTATATAGAGAGACATATAATCCTAGTAAAGAACTGTTATTCTTTTTACAACATCTTTGCCTGAGAGCCCTGTAATTTCAAGGGTATAGTAATTTGGGAGAGGGAGGGGGGTCATCCTCTATCCAAGGAAGGTTTCCCACCTTCCTTGACAGACACCTGTCTTTCAAACCGGGACAATCACCGTTGGAAAATATAAAGAAAATCCAGATAAAGTCTCTAACTTTGTAGCCAGGGCAATTGACACACAGAACCCTGACTGGAATGATTTGAAATCTATGATGGACACATTGCTTGATCACACTGAGAGAGAGGTGGTTAATAAAGCTATTATGACTTCTGTGGAAGCACAAATTGTAAACGGATTGATGCAGGGCACAGTTGCTGAGGTTTTCCCATTGGCTAATCTAGAGTGGGACCCTAATGTGCCAGAACAAATGGAAAGGCTAAAACAATGCCAGAATCTCATAGTGTATGGATTAAGACACGGTGTCCCTAAAGCTCTATATTGGTCAAAGCTTTACGAAATAAAGCAAAATCAAGATGAATCTCCCACTGATTTTTTAAATAGGCTGAGAGAAGCTGCAATCAAATATACAAACCTAGATCCTGATTCAACTGAAGGGAAAGCACATCTAACTCTCCTGTTTATAGGTCAAGCTACAAATGATATAAGAAGAAAGCTGCAAAAGTTAGATGGGATTCAGGACATGAGTAAATTGTTAGAGGTAGCCTGGAGGGTGTATTGGGACAGAGACTTAAGTGACAAAGTGTGTTGGTTTTGCAGGGTCTGGTTTTTGGTAGCAGGGAGGCAACAGAGGTGGCTTCTGTGAGAAGCTGCTAGAAGCTTCCACCATGTCCAGCAGAGCCAATCCCCTATGGCTCTGATGATGGACGTGCTGCTGGCCAAGGCTGGGCCAATTAGAGATGATGGTAATGCTTCTGTGATAACATATTTAAGAAGAAATCACAACAAAGTTGGTGGCACAGCTGTAATTTTCCAACTAGAGAGGAGTAGGAGTGAGAATATGTGAGAGGAACAACAATGGAGGCACCAAGGTCAGTGCAGGAGGGGGAGGAGGTGCTCCAGGCGCTGGAGCAGAGATGTCCCGGAAGCCTGTGGTGAGGACCATGGTGAGGCAGGTTGTCCCCCTGCAGCCCATGGGGGTCCATGGGGGATGCAGAGGTCCACGCGCAGCCCGTGGGGGAGGTGCCCACGTCGGAGCAGGTGGATACCAGGATGCTGTGGTCCAACGGCAGTCCCAGTGGAGAGGCCTTACTTCCAGGCTGGAGCAGCCATCCTTGGAGGACTGCACCCCATGGCAGTGACCCACGCTGCAGCAGTTTTGGGAGTACTGCTGCTTGTGAGAGTGGACCCACGCTGGAGGAGTTCGCAGAGAACTGTCTCCCGTGGGAGGGACCCCACGGTACAGCAGGGAAATGACTCCTCTCCCTGAGCAGCGGAAAGAAGATCCTGGGTGAGGAACTGACCAAAACTCCCACCCCGTCTCCCTGTGCCGTCAGTGGGAAGGAGGGAGGGGTTGGGGGAAGACAAGGGTTTCTGTAAGGGCTTATTTTACTTCTCGTTCTCTTACTCTGATCTTATTAGTAATAAATTTACTTTATATCATTAAGTAGAGCCTGTTTTGCCCTTCAAGTGTTTTCTCCCGGTCCTTATCTCAACTCATTAACCCTTTGTAAAATTCTCTCTCCTCTGTCCAGTTGCAGAGCAGAGGAGAGTGAGTGAGCAGGCCTTTTGTGGGTGCCTGGCATTTGGCAGGTGTCAAACCACGACACAAAGTTAGACACCATCCTATTAAGAGAGTTATTCAGGCGAAGTCACCCAAGAGAACTTCTTCCCCTCTGGACAAATATCAGTGTGCCTTTTGCAAGAAAAAGGGACATTGAAAAAATTACTATCTGATGTTGAAGAAGAAATCCCCAGTTCCCCAACTGACTGTGGGGCAGGACTCAGAGTGACGGGGACCGAAGGCCTCTCCCCCAGCAGAGCCTTTGGTTATAGCTAGGCTGGGGAACGACGACACTGAATTTGTGGTAGATACCGGAGCGGCATATTTTGTGTCAAATACTTTAGAAGGGAAACTGAGTCAAGATACTGTAAATGTCATTGGGGCTATGGGGGTAAGTGAAACATGGCCTTTGTTCTAACCTTTAAAATTCAAACTGGGGGAGCACTGGGTAACTCATCAATTCCTTTATATGCCTAACTCACCCATGCCATTGCTGGGGAGGGATTTACTGGAAGAAATTGGAAGTGGAAATTAAATTTAAAAAGGGAAAGGTTATAAGAGTTATAATTCCTGAGTCTACATTTGTCGAAGTTGCTGCACTTTTTATAGAGGACAAATGTTGTGAAATCCCCATTGAAACTGAAAATGCTGTCAACCCAGTAGTGTGGGCCAGTGATGTTCCAGGAAGATCCAAGTGAGCAGAACCAGTGAAAATTGCACTCAAACCAGGAGCCATACCAGTAAGGCAAAAACAATACCCTTTGAAATTAGAATGTCGTAGGGGATTGGCACCTATAATTGAAAAATTCCTCCAACATGGGTTATTAGTGCAATGTGAGTCCAGGTATAACACACCCATCCTTTGAGTAAAGAAAGCTGATGGTAAGAGTTATAGATTAGTGCAAGATTTAAGAGCAATTAACAAAATAACAGAGGACATACACCCAGTTGTAGCAAACCCCTACACTCTTTTGATCACACTGACAGACGAATTAGGGTGGTTTACTGTCTTAGACCTGAAGGATGCCTTTTTCTGCATTCCTGTCCACAAAAACAGCCAAGAGCTTTTTGCTTTTGAGTGGGAAAATCCTGAGACAGGGAGGAAAACACAGCTTACTTGGACAGTCCTACCCCAGGGTTTTAAGAATAGTCCAACAATATTTGGAAACCAGCCAGCAAAGGAACTGGAAGATTGGAAAAGACAGGAAGCAGAAGGGGTTATTCTTCAATATGTTGATGATATCTTAGTAGCTGCCAAATCACAATATAGCTGTATCCAGTTAACCATAAGCTTGCTAAACTTTTTGGGACAAAGTGGATATCGGGTGTCAAAAGAAAAAGCACAGGTTGCCAAAGAAGCAGTGATTTATTTGGGGCTTAAGATCTTCTGTGGACATTGACAACTCAGCAGAGAACGGAAGGAAGCCATCTGTCACCTCCCAGAGCCCCACACCGTGAGAGAGATGCAAGCTTTCCTGGGCATGGTAGGTTGGTATCGCTTATGGATACCAAATTATGGACTCCTGAAAAAAAGGCTGTATGGAGCCTTAAAAGCAGCTGAGAAGGGAATTATCGTGTGGACAGAGACCATAAGGGCTGCATTTAAACATCTGAAACGTTCTCTGATGTCAGCCCCAGCAGTGGGACTGCCAAACTCAACTAAACTTTTTGAACTCTTTACATACGAGCGACTGAGTGTTCCTGTGGGGGTACTGGCGCAGTGCCTTGGAGATCAGCAAAGGGCTGTGGCCTACTTCTCGAAACAGAAATATGACGTTAGCCAAGGGTGGCCTGGGTGTTTGAAAGCTGTGGCAGCTATTGTCACCTTGATCCAAGAGGCCCGGAAATTCCCCCTGGGGCAGCACATTTTAGTGTATGTACCCCATGCTCTAGAAGCTGTACTGAAACAAAATGGGGGGCCACTGGCTGTCCCCAAGCAGGATGCTTAAATATCAGGCTGTGTTGTTAGAACAGGATGATGTTACCCTGAAAAAAACTTCTGTCGTTAACCCTGCTATGTTTCTGTCCTCCACCTTAATTGACGATGTGCCTGAGCATGACTGTTTGCACACAATCGAGGAGGTCTAATTCAGCAGACCAGACCTGAAGGACTTGCCCCTAGAAAATAGACTGGGAGCTATTTACAGATGGGAGCAGCTTCATGAGAAATGGTAAGCGAATGACAGGTTATGCAGTAACAACGCAGGACAAGGTGATTGAGGAAAAGGCCCCGCCAGCAGGTGTGTCATCACAGAAAGCGGAACTGATTGCACTGAGGGCCCTAGACCAGAGCGAAGGGAAAAAAGTAAATACATGGATTGACTCCAAATATGCATTTAGTGTTGTCCACGCCCATGGAGCCATCTGGACGGAGAGAGGACTGTTAAATGCTCAAGGTAATGAAATCAAACATGCTGAACAGATCCTTGCCCTCTTGGAGAGCATCAGAAAACCTACAGAAGTAGCTATCATGCATAGTAGGGGTCACCAAAAAGGGAAGACCACTCCAGAATTGGGAAATCACTTTGCTGATAAAGCAGCGAGAGGAATTGCAGAAAAAGGTATTCTCGCAGTGATACCACAAAAAGAGATTGACCTATCACGGTTCACTCCAAAGTATGATCAGGCAGATCACAAGTTAATTAAGTTCCTTAAAGCTGAAATCAAGGAAAGTGGGTGGGCTGTCACACTAGTGGGACCAGTTGTAGTTCCCCCCTCGATCCTTTGGGAAATAGCTCAGCGAGAACATGAGGGCACCTACGGGGGATCAGAAAACCTTTTGAAATATCTAAAAAAGGTAGTCATTGGAAAGGGAATAACAGATATTGTACAATCAGTAGTAAGCAAATGTGAAATCTGCTGTGAAAACAATCCTGATATGAGGAAAAGGGTTTTGATACAAATAACAAAGGCAGAGGATCTTCCTGGAGATTACTGGCAAGTAGATTTAGCTGAGTTACCACGCAAAGAGGGATACATATTGGTATTGGTTGACACCTTTAGTGGATGGCCTGAAGCTTACCCCTGTCGCACTAACATAGCCAAGGAGGTGGTGAAAGCTTTGCTCAATCATATAATTCCAAGGTTTGGGGTTCCATTGGGTATGTCATCAGATAGGGGACCAAATTTTGTTGCGACAGTGGTTAAGGAAGTTAGTCGGATTTTGGGAATTGCTTGTGATCTGCATATACCTTACAGACCCCAAGCAAGCGGGGAAGTTGAACGTGTGAATCGAACCCTTAAAACACAAATTAGCAAAATTTGTCAAGAGACATCCATGACATGGGTTTCAGGCCTTGCCTATAGCTTTACTGAGAATCCGAATGCAACCGAGGCAGAGGGATAACATCAGTGTGGATGCTGAAAAGCTCTCAGCAGAGAAATTCTCTAGCATTTTGCACTCTGTGAGAAACTGTCCCTTCTCACAGAAGCTATGTAAACAAGCGAGATGTTTTTTCTAACGACACTTCTTCATATCATACACTTSKGGACTTGTTATTATWYTGAAAGCACAATATTTTCAGTAAGGYGTTGCACTAGTCCTGGCCAATCATCCTGAGAGGTGTATGGCCAGGAACCAATGACCTTATGACTTTCAAGCACACTAAAGGTATAAAACAGGTCTTTATATTATAAATGCACTTATGTACTTTTCACCGACTCTCGATTGTGATCGTGGCGTGATTTCATCAGCGACCCCGGGACAACAGCGACATCTGGTGACGACCCGACGTGTACTGCAGCCATCTGATGACCCTCGACGTGTCGTTCGAATGCGTCTGCCCGTACTTCCTGACTGAACCGTGACAGCGGCGCCGGCAGGTACATCTGGTGGCCACATCTGGTATACCCCGACGTGTACCGAACCGTGACGGCCGCGCCAGAAGTACATCTGCTCGACACCGACGTGTACTACAGCGTGAGAAAGTACATCGGGTTGCCTCCCCCGCGGAGCTTTTCTCCGGGCGCCCAGTCTTGCCCGAAAAAACTGCAAAAATGGAACACACGGGCGTGAGGGAGGGTGAAGTTTTTGCTGCCTGGAAGATCGCCCAAATATTAGCGAGGGCTGGGATTCCTGAGGACTCGATTTTACAACTTCTCGCTTGGGTGATGAGCCACAGCTATTTAATTAACGAGGACGTGGTTTGCTTAGAAATGTGGCAAAAACTGGGGAACGAGTAGATTCGGGAACTGATTTATGGGGGCAACTATGTCATAGAACTTCTCCGCGCGTGGCGGCTTCTCCGTGATATCCTTTTCCGCGTTCAGTCCGTGCAACGGCCTGATGTTTCCCTGAACTCGGAGAAGGAAGAGGAGGACAGTGTCGCGTCCATGGAGTCGCTTGATTCATTTGAGGGCACGAACTATGAAGTCAGCCCTCAGTCGGGGGCTGAATCTCGGAGCAGTCTGGGTGCTGGCTCCCCGTGCGTGTCCCCGGTCCCAGCCGGGCTCGGGGGGGTTGCGGAGACGGCGCGGGGCGCGGAGGCGGCGGGCCCCTTGGGGGCTCTCGTGGTGGCGGCGGCCCCGGCCCCCCCCTCCTTCGCGATCTGCCCCCCTTCCGCGGCAGCGTCGGGGACCGGCGCTTCCGCGCGCGCGCCGCCCGGGCTCGGCCCGGCCCCCCCCCGGGGGCTTTCGCGGCCCGAGCCGCCCCGCCCGCCCCGGCCGGGGCGGCACCATCCTCCGCGATTGCGTCGGGGATGAGCGGTTTCGTGCGCGCGCCGCCCGTGCTCAGCTCGCTCCCCCCGCCGGGGGTTCTCGCGGCGCGCGCCGCCCCGGCCGCGGCCGGCGCCGGCCCGTGCGTGGTGCGCATGCCCGCGCCGATAGCCGTGCCGGCCGACCCCTCCCCGCGGCGGGGGACGGGCTCGGCGGCGGCGGCGGCGCCGGTCCCGCGAGGGGCGGACCCGGGAGGCACGGCGCCGGCCGCGGCTGCCCTGAGAGCCGCGGCGGTCCCAGTGAAGTCGGTGCAGACACTGCAAGCCCCGCTGCGGCCCGCCCCCCAAGGGGCGGGCCCGGGAGATGTGGCAGCAGTGGCGGAAGGTGCACCAATGGATCAGGGCGATAGTGGCACCTCACAGGGGGGCATCCAGAGCCACCCTATTCTCGGAATTGCCCCAAATACAGGACAGCCTGATTCGCATGCTGTCCTTGTATGAAGGGCAATCCAGGGGTTGCAGAAGGTAACACAGCATGGACCTGGTTCTCCTGAAGTCCTGCAAATTATGCTGACTTCACAGGCCAGATCTGTGCAATGGTTTCCACACCCACCCCCCCTCATCACTATCCCTGAAAAGATTTACATCGCTCAATTTGTCCTTTTTAAGTCATGTGTTCCCAGGGCAGAACAATGCAGCYGTGGGGACGGTGGCTTTGGATCTACGGGACTTCCACAGACCTTCTGGACTGAGGACGTCTCCAACCAGAAACCACAAACGACGTGTACCCTGATCCTGCCAGATGCTTGCCCACCCCAGATCCAGCTCAGAGGTCTGACCGACATGGACACTGATGTGACAATCATCTCCTTCCGTGCGTGACCTCCTACATGGCGTTTAACTCCTGTGGGATCAGCTATCGCAGGGTTGGAGAAACCACACAGAGCTATTTAAGCGAATGACCTGTAGTAGTGGAATGGCCTCTCCAGTCAATGTAGAGAGTCACACAGCTACAGTTCAGCCCTATGTCGCCTTAAAGCCTCTGGGGGCGGGATGTATTGGCAGTTTGGAAGGTACAGATCGGGACATATTGAGCCTTTTACTAGCACGAACACGAAAAACCAAAAAAAGAAAAAAAAAACCTGCAACAATTGTTCTTTCACAACAGCAGCAAAATACTTTGAATGGAGCCTTACCAACAGCGCTCCTTTGCAAAGTGTGTTGCAGAACCTTTCAGGGCAGATTGCTTATCATCTGCCCAGCCATAAATTGCTGCAGTGGCAAATTGACCAGCCTCACCTTGCAGCCAAAATAGTCAAGTGCTAGTACAAGGACACACCGTCTTCACGGACGGTTCCGGAAAAGGTAGAAAAGCCATTGCTACCTGGAAGGAAGAATCTGAGTGGCAAGTGCTGGAAGGCCACGAGTCAAGCTCTGCCCAGTTGGTAGAACTGAAGGCTGTTGCCATGGCTTTTCAGCAGTTTTCTCAGGTGCCTTTGAATTTGGTCACTGAATCTGCTTTATAGCAGACATAACTTAATGCTTAGATTATTTACTTCTAAAAGAAGTCAATAATATGGCTCTATTATACTTTTGATATAGATTGTTATATTATGGTGTGCAATTAAGTCACACCAGTGAATCAGGGAAATGGAGATCGTTATAGAATCTCTAAAAAGTTAAAGAGACTCGTGACATTGTCAGAGCTTGCCCTGACAGTCACGGACTCACTGCACCTCTGCCATCGGGGATAAAACCCAGAGGCCAAAGGGCCTCGCAGATGGCAAACAGGTGTAATCGTGACATTGTCAGAGCTTGCCCTGACAGTCACGGATTTACTGCACCTCTGCCATCGGGAGTAAAACCCAGAGGCCAAAGGGTCTCACAGATGGCAAACAGGTATAATCTATATCCCTGAAATTTGGCCAACATATATGGCCCTGCCTATGTCTCATAGAGGACACGGCAGTTCTTTGCACCTATGGAGTGCAGACTATAGTTTGGGGATTCCACATTTTTCTAAAAACAAAAAGGGGAATGCATGGAGAAACCCCACAGAGCCGATTAGCACCAAATTCGAATGATTCTGTCATTCTCTGTCATTGCAGTTTTCAGGCGAGACGCACCTGCCTCGAGCCAAAGTCTGACTACGGGACCTATCCACTGACAAGTGGGAAGGCCCGTGGGAGCTCACTGCTTGGGGTTGTGGGTATGCTTGCGTTTCCACAGATACTGGGGTGCGATGGCTACCTGCAAGATGCGTTCACCCTGACCTGCGGCACCAGAGACAGAACAAGCAACTCCCGAAAGATGAACAGAATACAGACCATCAATCAGATGACCCTTCTGATGGTGACCAGAACACCAACTACCAGCTGGATGGTCCTTCTACAAGCACAGACTGAACTTTAAGTTTCTTTGTTATGGAGTCAATGTTAGAGCCCTTAAGGCTATTTAGAAGTAATAACTAGTGTAGAATTGAGTTCGTTAGATACATCTTCCATGGCACCGCAGGAGAATCTCTCTGCCTTATCAAAATCAGTGTCTGATTTAGATTCGATTTGGCAACCAACCAATTGCCAGATTCTTTGATTTGTTAATCAACCAATTGCCAAACAAATTATGACAAACGCCACCTTTTTGGTCTTAGACAAAAAGGGGGAGTTGTGGATGCTGAAAAGCTCTCAGCAGAGAAATTCTCTAGCATTTTGCACTCTGTGAGAAACTGTCCCTTCTCACAGAAGCTATGTAAACAAGCGA
>JACAXG010000529.1:0-29172 GCA_018881555.1 Amblyornis subalaris | reverse complement strand
GCAAGTGGCTTCTCTGCTGCTAGCCCCCGCCACAGTTGCTCCTTTGCCGGCTGCCTCCTTGATGCCAGCCCCTCCGGCCACTGCTTTACTACTGGCAACCCCCTTGGCCCCTCTCGGCCCCCCCCCAAACCCTCCGGGTCCCCCTGCCTCTCTGGGCCCACCCTGGCCCTGCCGGCCTCCGCTGGCCTAGAGGCAGCTAGCCCTTGTTAGCTATCCTGACTCGGGACCTGTAAATTACACCAGACGACAGATATATGCCTTACGAGGAATGCTGATGCTACGGCACTTCTCTGTCAGAAATGCCAGGAGTCCGCTTTAAAATACGGAGGTATTTCAACTACACTGCTATCAGAGACCTGCAGAGATTGATTAGCACTTGTCCTTGCGAAATTTATGGCACCATTAACCGGGTCTCTGTTAAAACTAACTTTGTATTTTCAGTGAGCTGTGGATTTTCACAGGTCTATTTATTGGAGAGATTCGGAGTTATCTCTGTGTGAATGTGGCGTGTTTCTGCATGCAGATGGCATTATGTGATACCTTGCTTTAGTGCTGCTTGGCAGTCTGAATTTTTCAGCAAATGTGCTGATGTTTTGCATGATTGGTAAGACTTGTCGTGTGGGATGTGTGCTGCCTTTTCAAGAATTTTGATTTGGAGGCCTGATTGGACTGAATACTGATTCTTTGCTCAGTTATAATGATGTTAGCTGTTACCACGAAAATTAAAAACTTGTATACCTGGAAAAATATTTGCAAACCAATTGTGGTCACTTGGAAAATTCGTAGATCCCTCCTTGGAAATCATTAGAGTGGATACTAACAGAACAAAATGTGAGGCATGGTAATTAAAGCCTGAATGTCAAAACATTGCATGATTTATCCCGTTAACGTTATCTGCAAAAGCTGTTCGAGATTTATATATCATTAGCTCACGACTCTCCACTGTAAAGGCAGGCAGAATTCTGCTAGCTTTACCTGTTTGCTTGTTTCTTACCCCACAGCTTTAATAAGGTAATTTTATTGTGATTCTTTCGCCACGGAGACATGTGACAGCATTTCAAGTGGATACAGCTATTTAGTGATCCAAGTGTAGTTATTCTTCCTTGCCACTTATAAATTGAAATTGAACTTGATATCAAAACGGTTTCAGTGCATTGATGGATCACAGGTGGACTCAAACATTAGCACACTCCTTAGAATCATCTGCAACCATGACTTTGTAGCTGTTTATATATACGTGTCAGTCTTATACGCCCGCTGACCAAACAGTTACATATGCAAAACACATGGCAGTATTATATAACTAGGTCCTTGATGTTTTATCCTTAAATATTTATATCCCATTAGCTTTAATAGTCTACGGTCAAATCTATTGTACTGACAATCACGAAAAGCCGTATTACCATCTGCAAACAGAGCAGGTTTTAAATGCAATTTGCCAAGGCAGACAATGTTGTCATTTTTGGAGTACAGTTGCAGTTTGGAAAATCATGCAAAATTGTGCTTATACTAGAAAAGTCCTGACTGTGAACAGATATTTTCAATAATGTTTGCAGTTACCATGAGCTGTTTTCACAGCTAAATTATGTGAAATCACAACATATTTGCCACACCTTTATAATCTCTCCAGTAAATCCCTGTTGCTGCTATTTCATTTACGGATCAGTTGTTTGCTTGCATATTGTTCATTGAGAGTTAAAACTTACTTTTTTGCTTTTTGGCTAGCCTACTAGCTGGAAAGGAGTTTTTGTTGGAAGTGTTTTTTTCTCCTTCTTCCTTTGGAACTGTACAACAGACCACTGAACTCCGTTCTACATACCATCACCGGGAGGCCTACACCATCCTGGGCCTGGAGGGGGGCTGACATTGTACCCTAGCAGCCAGCTAGAGACAGAACAGAGCTACACCCAGGAAAGGACTGGATTCATCCAGGTTTCTTAAACACAAGAAGTTTATTATCTAACATTATTCATGTTTTTTCTTTCTTTCCCCTGGTGCCTGCGTGCACCCCCCAGCAGCTTGTTTGTTAAATAAACAGGGGTTTTTTTCACTTTCCTCCGAGAAATTCCTAGGTGGGGGGGGGGAAGTTTTTGAACCCTATCATTTGCAGAGGAGACTCCTCTAGTCTTCCTCCTAAGTTTGTCCAAACTGTGACAGATGGAGTCAAGATTGTGGGACCACGGGCCCCTAAAAGATTACCATATAAGTTCTGAAGATCTGTGATTGGTTGAGTGACTAAAAGATTACCATATAAGGTCTGAAGATCTGTGATTGGTTGGGTGACCAAAAGAATACCATATAAGGAATGAGACTGATCTATAAGCCATATAAGGACTGAAGGTGTGTGATTGGCTGGCTGACCAAAAGATTACCATATAAGGAATGAAACAGGTGGTCGAAAGAAGGTATATAAACCGCATGTTCTCTCAGTAAAGTTGATTTTGTTCGTGCACAACCTTGTCCATGTGTGGATTTACTTGAGCCGGGCAGGGTCCATGTTTGGAATCACCGACAAATGGTGCCCTCTGTCAGGAGAACTGCCTAGCTGTGCAGCCGGTCAGCGAGCCCCGGGGAACTGAAAGCGCTGCTGAAAGGAAGCAGGAAAGGACATCCAGAAGCCCTTCAGCAGGACTCAAGGTGAGCAGCCGCGGGGGACAGGGGGGTACGGTGTGCCCTGCCCAAAACAGAGATAAGACCCAAGACATGGGAACAGGAATGTCTGCTCAAAGGGGACATGTTTTTGAACATGACTCGATTACTGCAAAAGCATGGCAAATCGGTGTCTGCTCACGCCCTTAAGGTTTTACTTAGGTGGGCTGAGTCGAACATTCCAATGCTGACTGAAAGTACTGTTTTTACCACTGAACTGTGGAATGAGGTCCCGGGGTACTGGTGCAGTGCCTTGGAGACCAGCGAGGGGCTGTGGCCTGTTTCTCGAAACAGCTAGACAATGTAAGCCATGGGTGGCTTGGGTTTTTCAAAGCTTTGTCAGTGTCATGGTCCAGCCCCCACGAATTGGGCACCAAATATGTTTTTCACAGTTTGGACAAACTTAGGAGGAAGACTTAAAGAGCCTCCTCTGCAAAAGATAGGGTCCTAAAACTTCTTTCCCCTCCCCTTAAGAATTTCTCGGAGGAAAGTGAAAAAAACCCTGCTTATTTAACAAAACCCAGCAGTTGGGGTGGGGGGGTGCACGCAGGCACCAGGGGAAGGGAAAGGAAAATAAAAAATGAATAATGTTAGATAATAAACCTCTCGTGGTGGAGACAACCTGGATGAATTCAGTCCTTTTCTGGTTGTGGTCTTCTGCTTTGTCTCTAGCTAGCTGCTTGAGTACGGAGTAGGCCCTTTCCAGGCTCACAGTGTAGGCCTCGGAGAGATGGTATGTAGAACAGAGCCCAGTTGTCTGTTGTACAGTTCCAAAGGGAGAAGGAAAAGAAAACAAAATCCCAGAAAAAACTGTCCTCTCTCCGTGCCTCAGGCAGAGGAGGGAAAAAGCCAAAAGCAAGTTTCAACTCCTTCCGATATCCTTCAGCTGAGCAAAAGCAGGGCGAAAGCTCACAGGAAAAAAATAAGGTAAAAAAGGTAAAAAAGTGTCCCTTCGCCTTCAGCTATGGAGAAGGCGACTGACTGAGAGTTCTCTCCTGAGAACCACAACACAGCTAGCGATAAAAACCAGGAATGTAAACACGTTTGAAGAAAACCAAAACACAGAGCTTGGCTTCTCAAGCAAGCTTAAAGACACAGAGTTAATATTTTTCATTAAGCAGGCGATTAGGATATATAGCATCATAAAGTCACCCCAAGACAGGAAGTTAGTCGGATTTGGGGAATTGCTTGTGATCTGCATACACCTTACAAACCCCAAGCAAGTGGGGAAGTTGAACGTATGAATGGAACCCTTAAAACACAAATTAGCAAAATTTGTCAAGAGACATCCATGACATGGGTTCAGGCCTTGTTTATAGCTTTACTGAGAATCCGCATACAACCGAGGCAGAGGGATACCATCAGTCCCTATGAAATATTGTATGGCAGGCCTTATCAAATTCCACACATTCCAGGAGAAATTCATTATGAGGGGGAAACTTGATTTACAGAGATATCTAATGGCTTTAGGTTCCACGTTGCAGAAGCTCCAGAATTACATCGTGTTATCCAGACCCATAGGACTGGACACACTTGGACATCCCTTCCAACATGGAGACTGGCTCTATGTTAAATGGTAGGACAGTGATCCTTTACAGGCCAAGTGGAGAGGACCATTCCAAGTCCTGCTGACTACCCTCACCGCAGTCAAAGTTGCTGGCAAAGGACCCTGGATTCACTACTCCAGAGTTAAGAAGGTTTCTGCTCCTGAAACAACTGAGAGAACAGAGATTGACACAAATTAGAATGATGTGGTTTAAATGGTTCTTTTCTGTGCTTGTTATTCACCCAGTGGGTAACCATTACTCAAGTTTAGAACCAAAATTTGCATATTATTCCAGTCCAAAGTGTATCCAAAGCTCTTTGTAAGAAAACTGTTGGATTTTTATTCAAATGCCAACAACTTACATGTAGACTAAAGTGGAAGGATCAGAAAGGATTTGTTTACAATTTGGAAACCAACTCAGATCTTACATCAGATAGCATTCAAAGATATAACACACTGAGCTTCGATTATATCTTCCACACCCACACTTCATGGTTACCAAACTGGCCCTGGATTAAAGAACTGTTCATAGTAGTTGTAATCATAACTTTTGTTTGCATGATAGCCATCTGTGTAAAACATTACTGTTGTTAGAAATTGACTGTTATTAGAAATATATATATATATTGCTGTTAGATACATACTATGAGTAGACATTTAGAGACTCAACAAGGTAGAGGCCTTGTCAAGCCTCTAAAGGGGGGAATGATGCCTTAGGATTTTAGCTTTTATTATTTTCATATATTTGCAACCCTGCAATTCTTTAGTGTATAACTCTAATGTCAATACAGAGTGTTAGCTACTGCTTTCAGACAAAACAATTTCTCTTCAAGCCTGAAACTCAAGGACACCTTACTGTCTCAGGCCCCTAGACAGGTAATCAGCAGTGAGTTGGGGGAGGAGCAAACTTGGGGTGAATTACTTCATAACCTGAAGCTGTAACTGGAAGAACTAACCCCGATATGCAAATGGACCAAAGTTATAAAAGTATGAAAAACCCATGACCCAGTGTCAATCTTAGGGGGTCCATCTTAGTGTGTAACCCCTGAGTGAGCTCTGACTGCCCTCAATGACCTACCTTAAGGCCCTTCAATAAATATAAGCGCTTTTTTACTCTCTTAACTTGTCAAGCCCCTCTTTTTAGGTAGTCCCGTATAAGGCATCAAGACACAAGATACATTGAATACAGATCACAATCAACAAAAACCCATAAAAACAGCCGTGCCACTGAGAAAGAAACCCACAGCATAGAAAAACAAAAGGTACTGTCCAATGTCCTCAGGAAGAGAGCTGCTTCTGCACTTTGAAGTAAATGGCTATTGTTCCGAAGCTCATATGGCTGGAGCTCAGAGGCCGTGCTGTTTAGGCAGGAGGGAGTCCATCAGCTGGAAATGCTGACTTTGACATTACCAAATGTCTTTCTGGAAGCATGGAACAGGGAAGAACTGAAGAAGGTCAGCAGGAACACAATAACATGATGGTGGGTGCAGTGGGACACAAGGCCTCTGTTGCCAGGCTGCTTCTGTAAGCTTCCAGGCACAGCCATGTTCCTGGCAGTCCTGCCCCTGCTCCTGCCTTGGCTACAAGGGCTGGATGGTGATTAGGTCATTTTTCTCTCACTGGGCCTCGTCTTCTTGGAGGTGATTGATATTTGTCCAGTCGAGCAGATAACCACTTGTTATGGGTTTGACATATGGAAATTTCTTTTCTTTCCCCCATCTAGCAGGGAGGCTGTGTAGGTGGGGAGGGGCTGGCCGGGAACTAATGAGCGATACTTAAGAACAAAGAAAGTTGTCTATCCACCCACATTCCACACTGATCACCCAGAATGGGCGATTCTTAAGGACAAAAGGAATCGCTTGCCCAACCCAGATGCCAGGACAATTTCCCCAATGAAAGAAAGAAGAGCTGGAAATGTTGGCAAAGGGGTTGTTTCCTCAAGGACTGCACCTTATCATCGTGAGAGGTGAAGGGGGACTTTTTGAGACTTTGGCGAGAAGGGGGCAGAGACCGGGCCTGCTGTTTTTATTCTCGGCTCGGCGGTTCAGAGAGGAGTCGTCTCTGCAGCGGAGTGGTGGTTTTGCTCTGGGAACATCGCTACACTGCAACGTCTCTGCCCGCTCGCTCCAGAGCACGGATACACTGTGACATCTCCGCGAGGGTCCCACCGCGGCACAGGGTACAGAGTTACGCTGTAACCGGTCGCTGCCCGGAGCTGCTCGCCTCTGCCATCTCTGCCACCAGCCTGGATTTCTGCTCCACATGGGTCGGCACCGGGGTCTTCTCGTCTCTGCTGTTCCTGCCTTCTGCTGACCCCTCGGTGGGTGATACCCAAGTCTATCTCTCCCCAGTCAACGCTGCCGGTCTGCGCTGCTTGCTGCCCACTGCCGAAGTTGGTGCTGAGCTGGGCTGCTGCCTCGTGAGTTCGCACCAGGAGCGATCTCCCCTCTCCCTCTCCCACTTGCCGGAGCTGCCATTGCAACGTGGATAGGTCACCGCTCTCACGCCAGAGTGCCCCCTGCAGCTGCAGGGGAGTCACTGCAGCCTCTCTGCCCTAACAGAGAATCGCCCAACGACAGACAATGGACTGTTACGGGGTTTGTCTGTGTGGATGTGAACTTGCAAAAGAAACGGAGCCAGCCTCTATAGAGAAGATCATCATCCATTGTGAAGTTGTCACCTGTGATAAGACCCTGAAGACACCACCAGTTGTGAAGACACCTCCTGCCATTATCAGGGGTTCTTATTACACAAAGGCCTGAGGGCAAGAAAGACATTCGGCTAATCTAGACTCTGATAAGAAAGCTAACAAGGTTTACGGGAACTGGCTTTTGAAGTTCTGCTGAACAAAGCAGGTTTTACTTTATAAGTATCGTGTTAGTTCTGAAAAATACAGATTCTCAGATTCACTCTCAGCCTGTCTCGCATTTCATATGCCACAAATGATGCCCGACCTGGGGTTTTTTCAGCTGTCGTGATCCAGTCCTGTGGTGTACTCTGACCGAACGAACCATGGGTGTGTTCAACTGATCACCGAGGAGCTCTTCTCATTGCCGGCTATAGAAACAGATTAGCCTTTGAGAGCCGTTGGATAGCCTTTCTTATAATGGGACAAGGCACAACTAAATCCCAAAAACTGCACACAAAGACTCTCTGTTGCATATTACCAGGGAAAAAGGATTTAAAATCCAACCCCAAAGACTCATACAGCTACTTATATGGGTCAGAAAATTTTGTCCTTGGTACCCGTCTGACAGTTCTTATGAACTTACCCACTTGCAAAAGGTGGGTGAGTGTTTGCAAACTCGCCAAACTACTCATCACGATGTCCACCCTGACAATATTATTACTTGGAGTGTGATATATTCTTCTTTGCAACATTCTAAGGATGCGGACCGTGTCTTAGCAGATGCCCCGCCTGCATTGTCGTCAGATTCTGTTATTTTTATTAATGAAATGCCACCTGAAGAGAGTAATGGGGAGGGGAAGGATCCGTTTGATCCCAGTCCAATTAACTCTGGACAAGGACCAGATTTATATCCTCCTCTCGCTCCAGCATGTGCTATGGCAGCAACTGCTCCTAGTGTTGAAGGAATACTGCAAGCCGCATGCAAAAAGGCTGCAGCAGATATTTCGCAAATTAGACCACCGTCCTATTCCTCTAGTGACTATGATGAGGAACCACTAACACCTATGGGACCTGAGCCAGAAAGCTTTATACAAAAATGCCACAGACGTGCTTTGGAAGAGGGTGATATTGAGTTTTTCCAAGCAATGCCTGTTGTATATCGCAATCAAAACCCACATCACAAACAATTACCTTATGAAATGGTAAAGGGACTGAGGAAATCAGTAAAAGAAAGTGGTTTACATTCCTCCTTTACTATGAATTTATTGGATGCAATTGCAGAGACTCATACGATGTTACCTGTGGATTGGAAATCTCTTTTAAAAACAATTTTGACAGGAGGGCAATACTCTGTCTGGTGGACAGAATTTGTGGATTTGGCTCAAACCCAGGCATTGAACAATGCTAATCAACAACCACCCAGTAATATCACTGCATCACAGCTCTCTGGCACAGAAGTGCATGCTGCTGCTTGGGCACAATTAAGGCTCCCACCACAAGCGTGGGACCAATCCACTGTTATTGCAATGCGTGCACTCTGAAAAGTGCCTGATACAAAAAAATTGGAGCCTGGTTTTGCTGCTGTAAGGCAGGGGCCCCAGGAACCATACATTACCTTTATAGATCGGTTACAATCAGCTGTTAAATGGAAAATTGATATACAGGAAGCAGCTGATGCTATTTTAAAGTCTCTTGCTTATGAAAATGCCAACAAGGACTGCAAAAAAGCCGTGGACCCGATTCGTAACTGTGCTGATCTTCAACTCTGATTATATCAAGGCACGTGCTAACATCGGCTCAGAGCAGTTCAAAGCAGAGCTAATTGCCACTGCAATAGTCCAGCAACTGCAAGTGACCAGAGACTGACAGGATGTGATCCAACGATACACCTTCCTATTACTGCAACGAAATTAAAAAATCTTCTCAAAGACTCACTATCATTTCAAACTGCTCTCACAGACTATAACGGACAATTAATTCACTCAATACCTAAACGTCCACTGTTACAATCCTTCAAAGAACTTTCAACCCCAGCGATTACTGTCGCGGGGGGGGGAGTCCGGCTAGTGATATCCAGCTCCGGTATGCCTGTGACCTTCCTAGAGAGCRTCCYGCASAGARCWGCTCTTCCAGGGGYACTWGGCAAGYYCTCCCAGGYGACGARYGATTTCAGCAAGTGTAGCAAATCTTAGCTACAAGTGATTTCAGCTCTTGTGATTCAGATTCAGCTCTTGTGAAATCACCCCGGGCAGACTTGGGGAAAGAGAGACAGGAGCCTTCGTATGGCTGTTCTGCAGAGGTAGCTTTATTGTCCAACCACCCTGCAAAGGGGAGGCCAGGGACAAAAGCTCCCTGGTGTCAGGGGTAGAAGCAGGGGTTTATATGGGGAAAACAGGGGGTGGGATGGAAACCAGTTAGCCAACAGGGCACAGGCTATTACCATGAAGGAACAAGGCATGTTGGGAACTCGCCATAACCCAGAGGTGAGTTGCTATACCTGGCTTCTCCAAGGCAGTGCTGGAAGCTCCAGTCTTGAGGGCTCCCAGCCCTCCACAACTCCCTCTTTTTTGTTTACTAAGAACGCCTCCCCAACGGCCTTTTTAAAGCAGTGCAAGAAACACGAGAACATAAGCAATACAATAAGAATTACAGGGAAAATCCACAAAGCACCCTTAACTAAAGAAAGTGCCCATCCTTGGAGTCCCCAATGTCCGAGAAAGTTGTTGAAACCGTCTGTGATTTTTTCTTTAGTCTTGATTTGGTGGACTTGATCTTTTAGCCGCTGGATGTTCTTCGAGATGGAGTCACTACGTGATGTTAAATCAAAATAGCACATGCCTTCAAAATCTTGACAACCATGTCCGTGGGCTAAGAGCAGGAAGTCGATGGCTGCCTGGTTTTGCAGTGTTGCGTCTGGTGGTTTCTTCATCTTGGAGGAGATCGCTAAGGGCTGCAGATGTTGCATTGACCTGCTTGCTAAGCCAGCACCCCAGGTGATTTAGGTCACCAAGGGCTTTAGCAGCAGCTACCCAAGGTAGAAGCAGGGAGACTGCTACCCTTTTTCCTTTACTCCAATTAGTAACTTGAGAATCAGTTTTCGTCATATTCCATATATGATCATTTTTGGCGTGCCAATTTGTGTGCCGAATTATTCTTTAAACCTTGGAGTATCATAATATTTGGGGTGAGGGTAGTAAGATGGCCAAGGCTACAAGAACCCCCTTGAAGGTGTGAGGGGATCCCGGCCCATGCCCTGTATCCACAAATAAGAAAAACTCCCCCGGGGCAACACTTTGGGGTGGAGTGAGGACGAGGAAAGCTTATGACTGGTGTAATTGCACCAGTTTGGAGGATTATAAACTTTGTTAATTGGAGATACATCTTTTTTATGGGTGGAACTAATAAGGTCAAGGTGGTTCAAATGTTGGCAAGATAGTTTATAATAAAATTGAACACAGTAATGAGCTTTGGAAGACCCCAATAAGTCCAATTCCTGGGGCTCCTCTGGTGCTTGCGGAAGAATCTTGGTCCACTCGTCCCAAATGTCTACCGGCTTGGGTTTCTTACCTGTATATGGATATTCATGTGCTGCTAGAGGAATTCCTACCAGGCATGTTGACAATGGGTTGTCTAGGTTGCCCATGGATAGGCACAAGTTATCTTGTTTTAATGTCCTTGCTAGGGTCACCCAGATATTATGGCTGGGCTGTGGGACAACCCAGCTGAGGGCCTGTGGCGCTGTGAGGAGCGTCCAGGCGGCAGTGAGGGCAGCACCAAGGTAGATGAGTCTCATCTTTAAACAGGGATGTGGCTTCTAATAGGGAATATAAACAAAATTTGTTATCTTTGTGGTGAAGGGGAAGGGTTGTCTTCACTTTTCCTCCCTCCTCCCTTTCCATTTCCCTTTTCTTTGTTTTTCAAAAATGAAAATTGTTGGAGGGGGTAGAGGGTTTGGGATATTCTGGTTGGAGGTAAATGAGGGCTGGGGAGGAGGGGGAGGGGTTGGAACAGGAAGGTAGGTATACAGGTAAGTGGGGTTTTAGGAATAACTGGGGAATAACTTGTTATTTATAACAGCGTTGGCCAGACGTATGTCTGGTCTGTAGTTTGCGTTTTGTCTGTGACCTGGTGACGGGACAGTGGATTCTTCTTGGCAGTCGGCACCGCCTCCGTCTCCAGGCTGAGCTTCTTTGGTTATCTGGACCTGATGTGTCAGACTCTGGGATATTTCGGTTATTATTTGTGGAGGTAGTGTTTGCAGGGCCTAAGTATGGTTTGATGTTTTTTCCTGGGAACCATTTGGGGCCAGATGGTAGTGAGACACAAGCATACCCCCTCCCCCAGGTAATCAACTGGAAAGGCCCAGAAATCTGATGTGTTTCTGGGTCCTTGATCAGCACCGGCGGCTTCTCAGTGAGCTTAGCTCGGGTCGAATTCGAGAAGTGCTGGAGAACGGGGGGGTCAGGCTCTGATGATGTACAGTTTAGGAAATTAATAACGTAGAGAGCCTTACAGAGTCTTTCAACAGGAGACATAATCTCTGTTTCTCTCCGTTGCTGATTGAGGACTCTTTTGATGGTCTGATGGGTCCATTCTACGATGGATTGTCCTGTTGGATTAGTGGGTATGCCCTTCGTGTGTTTTACTCCCCACTGGTTGAAGAAATCTTTCAATTTGCGGGAGGCATAGGCGGGCGCATTGTCCGTCTTAATTTGTTCAGGGACTCCCGGGGTGGCAAATGCGAGGAGAAAATGCTTGATGGTGTGGGTGGCAGTCTCTCCTGTGTGGGCTGACGCACACAGTGCCCCAGAAAATGTGTCAACTGACACGTGCACATATTTGGACTTTCCAAAGGATGGAAAGTGGGTCACGTCAGACTGCCATAATTGGCAGCTGTTCAGGCCCCAGGGGTTAAACCTGGTACCCATAGATGGTATCTGGTAATTTTGGCAGTTTGGACATGTTGCTACAATTGCTCTCGCTTGGTCTCTCGAGAGCTTGAACATCCTGATGAGGGCAGGTACATTTTGATGATAGAATGCATGCGATAACTTCGCCTGGGCGAAGATGTCAGGGATGTTAGCAGTCTCCACTGACATTGCCAGTGCATCTGCCCTCCTGTTCCCTTCTGTGATGGCACCTGGGAGGTCAGTGTGTGACCTTACATGCATGATATGGTAAGGTTGCTTTCTGTGGGAGATTAAATGAATTAATGTAGAAATCAATTGGTGTAAGTTTGGATTGGAGAACTCCTTGAGAAAGGCGTGTTCAGCCTGTGTAGCTATGCCAGCAATGTAAATTGAATCTGTGACCAGATTAAAAAGCTCGTTTTTGAATTTCTCAAAGGCTCTGACAACAGCTGCTAGTTCGGCAATCTGTGGTGATCCTTCCACTACTTGGACATTAGACTCCCATTTCTGAGTTCTGGGATCCCTCCAAGTCATCACTGACTTGTGGGATGACCCTGAGCCATCGGTAAAAACGGTTAGAGCTTTGAGAGGTATCCTGCTTTGGATTGATTTTGGGATCAGATTAAAGGCCAAATCATGATTAAAAAGTCTATGTTTTGGCATGTGGATGGAAATTTGGCCTGGGTAGCTATCCAGGGTGAACTGGAGGCTCTCATTGTTCTGGAGCAAATGCTCCAGATTCCCAGTGGTTAATGGCAAGTATATGCATGTGAATTCACACCCCGCAAGAGAGCGGAGGCGAGTTCTGGCCTTTTTTATTAGATAGGCCATCATTTCCTGAGGAGTAGTTATTGTTTTTGTAGGCTGACTGCTTGTAAAGATCTATTCAAGTATTAATAAAGGGTCTCTGAGTTGAGGATCCCATTGAAAAATCAACCCGTAGAAGCGGGGGGCCTTACCCAGAATGGTAAACTGGAGGGGCAGGCTGGGCTCAACGTGATGCGCTTGGCGTGAAGATAGGGCTTCCTGGACTTTGGTGATGGAATCTCGGGCTTCTGGTGTGAGGGCGCGTGGGGAGTCCAGGTCCTCGCTGCCGCGGAGAAGACCGAAGAGGGGGGCGAGGTCTTCTGTTGTAATCCCTAGCAGGGGATGTACCCAATTGATGGATCTGCATAACTTGTGTAAGTCTCTTAGGGTCTTTGGGACGTCTTGGATGGCGAGTTGCTGGGGTGCAATGGTCCTCTCACGGATCTGGAATCCAAGGTAAGTCCATGGGCTGGTGTACTGTACTTTGTCCTCACGAATCTCGAACCCTGCTTCCTCTATGGCTTCGATTGTTCTTTTAACAGTCCTGTCCAAGTAAGTTTTTTCTGAAGCACAGATTAGAATATCATCCATATAATGGTGGATGATTGTGTCCGGGAACAGGCTCCGGATGGGGGACAGAACGTGGGCAACGTACCACTGGCATATGGTCAGACTATTCTTCATGCCCTGGGGGAGCACAAGCCAGTGATACTTTTTCAGTGGGGCCTTTCTGTTGAGAGAGGGGATGGAGAAAGCAAACCGGGGGGCGTCCTGGGGGTGGAGTGGGATGTTGAAGAAGCAGTCTTTTATATCGATGATGGCAAGCATCCAGTCTCTGGGCAGCATCGATGGAGAGGGCAGACCGGGCTGAATGGGCCCCATGTCCTCAATGACTTCGTTGATTTTGCGGAGGTCGTGAAGGAGCCTCCATCTGTCCTTGCTGGGCTTTTTCAGCACAAAGACAGGGGAGTTCCAAGGGCTGGTGGTCTTGGTGATGTGACCTTTGGCAAGCTGTTCTTCCACGAGGGCTTCCAGGGCGCACAACTTTGCCTTGGAAAGGGGCCACTGTTCGACCCACACTGGATTCTTTCTTTTCCAGGTGAGCCGAGGGATGGAAGGTGGTGTGTGCCTCTCAGTGGCCCCAATTAGAAATCCTTATTTGGGATGTGTAAGGAAGCCCCCCATTGGGACAAGAGGTCCCTGCCCCATAAGGTGATGGGGGCCCTCACCACGTAAGGCCGGATGGTTGTCAACTTGCCTTCGGGGCCTTTGACGATGATATTCCGCTTGCTCTGCATAGGCACTGTGGCTCCACCAATCCCCGAAATCATGCCTGCCACCGGTTGCAGTTCCCAGTTTGCTGGCCACTCGGAGCGGGCGATGATGGTCACGTCAGCTCCGGTGTCCATTATCCCTGGTCGGTAGATCTGCTCCCCCTTACAGAGCAGGCCGCACTCGATGGTAGGCTTATTTGAGCCCACAACCTGTGCCCACATTATGGTTGGATTGAGTGGAACTTGTTCTGGGCAGTCCTGTGGAAGCAAAAAGGCCTGTGCAACTCGGTGTTGCCTGTGAAAGGTAAAAGGGTGTGTCCGTGCAGCAAAGCTGGACAAAGATCTCTTGTCCAGGGTGTACTGTTTGTATTTCTGGTAATACATAAATTTGTTCTGGTCCATGAAAAATGTCACTTAGGATGAGAATGTCCCATGGACCGTTTTGTGGTCCGTACTTCCCTGTGGGGATATGGTAAAAACACTCATCTGTGAAGTCAATGGACAGCGTAGTTACCAGCTGGTGCCAGGTTCCCATCTGTATCGCTCCGTGTGACGGGTCTCGTTCATGTGCACTGGGATTCCTGGAGATGATGGTGCCTCCCGAGGTCCACCTGCCTGCTCCCGATACTTGACCGTGGACTTCACATGCTGGTCGAGGTGGTACGGCTTTTGATTTGTTGTCAAAGCGCGGGGCCGTCCCATGCTCCGCTGGGAGTTTCCCGGGCGCTGTTGGTACCACTGTTGTCTCTGGGGCCTTTGGTAGCTGGTGCGACGGTCCTGGGTGGGCGACCTTTCTGGGCAGTCCTTTATGAAGTGTCCAAATTCTCCGCAGTTGAAACAGCGGGCGTTATCTTTCGAAGCCACTACTGCAAATGCACCAGATACCCCTTCTGCAATGCCCTTCGCAACTGCTCGGGCAACTGTGTTTTCGGTGGACATGTGGCGTGTGCAGCCTTCTACCATCTGCTCTATGGTGGGTTCTGTGTCCAGGGGTAAAGCCTTTAGGATAGTCTTACATTGTTCATTAGCATTTGCCATAGCAAGTTTACTTAAAAGTTCCTTTCGTCCCTCTGGACTTTCTATTTGTTTTTCCAGGGCTACCTTTAACCTGTCCACAAATTTGATAAAGCTGTCATCCACTCCTTGTTTGATATTAGAGAAATGTTGTGTGGATATCGAGTCATCAGGGGTAAGAAGCAGTGATGTTTTTGCTGCAATGGATATATCCTGCAGTGCAGCTTCAGGTACTGTCTTGATTTGGTCTAAGGGTTTTTGAAGTTCACCTTCTCCAGCTAGTTGCTCTACAGTCAAATTTGGCCGACTCGCATCTTTGGAATAGGAGTCAGATAGTGTTTTTAAATGTTTTTTCCAGTGCCTCTCCCATAGCATGTATTCTGCCGGGGAGAGAAGGCAGGTAACAATGTTTTTAATATCATGCGGGACGAGCAGATGGGCGGAGAAGGTGGCTTCTAATACGTTTCTAAAGAAATGGGACCCCCTCCCATGTTCCTTAGCAATCTTGCAAAGGTCTTTGATTTCTCTGTAGGCAACTGGCTCCCATTCTTTTGTGGGTCCTCCCCGCCTCTTTTTCCTAAAAATGACTGGAAAGGCTGAAATCCTTTGTGCTAAGTCCCAGTCTCCCTCCCGGGTGGCTTCCCTTCGTGTCTGCAGCCAGGGATCGTTGGATTCTTGGTCCGAGTCCGTGGCGCTGCTGTCATCCTCTGAGAAGGAGGAGCTGTGCTTCCCTCGGGCAAGCCGTGGCAGCCTGGAGCTGAACGGCGGGGGGCAAAGCACGGCAGCTTTTGGGTGCCGGCTCCGGCCGGGCCAGGCTGGGGGCGGGAGTGGCGGGGGACTGGGGGTGTTGTGCCGGCATGAGGGATGCGTCCCAGCCGCGGAAAGGCGGCGGGGAGGCTGCCGTTTTGTGGCAGGTACAGGTCTCGGGGGAAGCAGGGGTCAGAGCGCCGCCGCTGCTGCTTCTGTCAGAGGCAGTAGCTGCCGGCGGTTGCGGGAGAGATKTTAAAGTAGGAACGAGCGGAGTAGAATTTTCAGAAGAAACGGAGAGGGTTGGGGGAACGGAGGCCGCGGTCCCTTCCCCCGAGGAGGAGGGGTTTGGGGGTAGTAGGATTTGAGGTAGGGAAACCGGTAGAACAGGTTTGTTTGGGTGTGTGCCAGCGTGGGTGGGGGGCTGTATAGAAGGCAGGAGTTTCTCATTAGCAATTGAAAAGGAGGTGGGGTGGGTGGGAGTGTGTATAGCAGGTAGGGGTTTCTCGGTAGAAGTGATCGTATCAGGAAACACGGCAGGGTTGCTGGAATGGTCGAAAAAGGGTGGAGGGGGGATAGGAGAGGGATGGGGGGGCCAGGGGTGGGGGGGAACGGCTGCAGGAGACGGCGTGAGGGGGTGATACTGTGGGGGCTCGGGACAGCTTAGAACGCGGCAAGGTAGCATAGTAGAGAGGGCTGCCTCGCCTGCGCCCTTTTGCGGGGGTACCAATGGATACACAGGAGGGAATACAGGTTCAGGTTTGGGGGTTTCCAAGACAGCTTGGCCAGAGTTGTCTTGGGAGAGAGAGAGTCGGGAAGCGACAGGGTATCCATGGTGACCCTGTCCTGCTTTTTCTCCCTGAACCGGTGAAGGGGATTTGGGAAGACAGGGAAGGGAAGCGTTTGAATGGGGGTTTCCCTCAGTGTTACAGGTTTTTTTCTACGAACTTAACAATAATATGAAATAAAGGAATGAACCGAGAAACAGAAAGATCACCAGAAGCTTGAAAATAATAGATTTTTTTCCCAACGAGATCCCAGAAAGAATTAGAAAGAACTGAATTCCCGTTAGTATCAGAGAAATGCTTGGAGATCCAATGAATGAAGAGCTTAAGGTTTTTCTTAGAAAGATTCCTGTTAGAAAGCTCAAAATTATTATCAAGAAGGATTTTTAGGACTTGGGAATAAAGGTCTCTCTCAGGTTTGGGAGGACTAGGTTTTCCTAGCCTATGTCCCATCCTGGTGATCCCACTACCTAACCCAGCAAAAAAACCAAAAAAACAAAAAAACAAAACAAGAGACCCGAGAAAGGCAAAGTGCGCCACAAATTTCCCAATTTTAACTTACAATTGCTTCTTCAGGCAGGGCAGCCCGTAGGGTCAAAGAGAAGTGTGCTGGGTAGGTGGTCTGCCTATAGGTCGATCCTCAAGAGGAGATGTGAGGCGAGGGTCTCGACCTTGTCTCCGTGGGTAGCCTCTGCTAGAACGGAGAGGGTTTTCCTCAGAGACTTGGCGATCCGATGGCGGCTTTAGTCCCGCAGCAGCTGTGCAGGAGACGCTCTCAGCGTGGGACATCCAGTGTCGCAGTCCAAGCTGTTTGGGGCGCCAATTTGTCGCGGGGGGGGGGTCCGGCTGGTGATATCCAGCTCCGGTATGCCTGCAACCTTCCTAGAGAGCGTCCTGCAGAGAGCTGCTCTTCCAGGGGTACTAGGCAAGTTCTCCCAGGCGACGAACGATTTCAGCAAGTGTAGCAAATCTTAGCTACAAGTGATTTCAGCTCTTGTGATTCAGATTCAGCTCTTGTGAAATCACCCCGGGCAGACTTGGGGAAAGAGAGACAGGAGCCTTCGTATGGCTGTTCTGCAGAGGTAGCTTTATTGTCCAACCCTCCTGCAAAGGGGAGGCCAGGGACAAAAGCTCCCTGGTGTCAGGGGTAGAAGCAGGGGTTTATATGGGGAAAACACGGGGTGGGATGGAAACCAGTTAGCCAACAGGGCGCAGGCTATTACCATGAAGGAACAAGGCCTGTTGGGAACTCGCCATGACCCAGAGGTGAGTTGCTATACCTGGCTTCTCCAAGGCAGTGCTGGAAGCTCCAGTCTTGAGGGCTCCCAGCTCTCTACAGATTACAGGCAAAAACACCCATCCCTGAGGCAAAAACTGTTTTCACTGATGGATCAGGAAAGACACACAAAGCTGTCACCCTGTGGAAAAATTATACAGGACAGTGGAAACATTCAATAACATTTCAACCTGGATCCGCCCAGCTAGTTGAACTAGCAGCTGTAGTAGAAGCATTTCGCCTTTTTTCAGAGGAATCTATTAACACTGTATGTTATTCTCTTTATATTGCAGGAATCATTAAGAGAATTGAGCATTCGTTCCTGAAAGAAGTCTCTAACAAGAATCTTTTTGTGTTATTAACCACCCTGTATAACTTTTTACTTCACAGGAATCATAAATATTACATTCTGCACCTTAGGTCACACACCACTCTGCCTGGACCTATAGTGGAAGGTAATGCGAGAGTGAATGCCCTCGCTATGACAGTATACGTATCGAGCTTTGGAACCTTTAAATATGTCCATGTTTCCATTAATTCTACATAGTTGTGCCGAGTCTACAACTCCTGCTTTGTGGGGGACCCCCCCTGTGGTTTTAATTTGTTGTGGGGACCCAGAATTACCAGATTTTGTGTCCTGAAGCAAATTCTGCAACTCCTATCTGGTGGGAAACCCCCTAATACCTTTCAGAACACAACCGTTTGTTTTTAGTTTAAAAAAAAAAAAGGGCAGAGGCAACTCAAATGCCTACTTCAGACTGCAAGTCTTACAAAACCTTTTAAAACCAGTCTTACTCCCTTCAGTGAACAATCGGAGAAAACTCCACTGATAACTTGTGGGAAACACAAAAGTAGTGCAACAAGCAATTCACATAAATGAGTAAATGAGTTGATACAGAAATATCTAAGATGTTCCGGACCCCACGGACAAAGACTCTCCAAACTAATTAAAGTTAGGAAGAGGTATGTTTAATGACAGTGCTGGGGCAGCTACGTGCTCAGACGTAGTGCCAATTCCTAAAACAATTCACAATCCATTTATCTACAACAGTAATGAATATTCAGAGTAAAAATACATAGTCATAACATTAAACACCTCCCATCTCCCGCTTCCTATGATAATTAGTTAAAATCATTAAGCATGCGTACTACGCTTCTTAAATGGATCTGGGGTCTATCTAGAGGAAGTCAGACCATACTCTTCATCCTGACCTTTCCACCCCTGCATTCTTACAATTAAATTGACCCTGGGGTCACCATGGTCTGCTTCCCCGATGCCCATGAGCAAATTAACTAAATAGGATAATTAATACATGTCTTTTTTCTTCTGATCTCCCTAACCCAGTTTCTCTACTCCTCATGTGGGTGCAGCTGAACAAACTTCTAATGACACACAATTAATCAGAACTTTCTCCTAGTTTCTCTCTCAGCTAATCATTAACTTCTTAATTAACTCCATCTGAGTTTGTCTACTACTTGGCTTTAGCTAACTAAAATTATCTCCTTTTAACTTAAAACCAAATTCCTTACAGAATTTGTGTTTCAGAGTTAATGCAATTAGCAACTTGTTTCAGTCTAACATGTTTGCTGGGGAAGTTTGTTTCTTTTCTTTTCTTCTAAGAATGTCATATATCTCTGCACTGAAGATAAGGAAAAGAGTTTGAGGACAAACTGCAAGTAGCAAATTGACTCTCTTTTTATAAAAACCTACCAACACATGAAATGGAACTGTGTGAAAACCAATGAAACTTAAAGTGTCACCATAATGCTTGCATTTTCAGTTTGCTAATGTTTGTAATTTGTTTGGGTTTTCATTGCAAAYRTCTTAYTGGGARATCAARTATTAGTTAAAATATTCTACRTATTCTTAAATTTTTCTCTAATTTGATTTGTCTWTTTACTGAGAAAAAATGGTGTAACAAAAAGTCTTATGAATGTGTAATTTGTCTCAACCAATTTTATCCTGGGAGTTGGTATAAGAATTAATACATATTTGTAATCGTACAAATATGTACTAGCCTTCTCAGTTCTATTTGGAAGGCTTCAAAATTATTATAGTTTGGCTAAATTTCTTGAACAAAACACAAGTGAATGTTATCCCTCTTCCCAAACCAGAAGGAATAACCATAAACTGCAAATAAGACGTAAATAAAATACAGGAAAGCCTTCTACCAACTCTCAAACCACCTAAAATATTTCCAAAGTACTGTTGAATTTCCTACCATGAATCCTAAAAGATGTACACTAATCAGTATAACGACTAGAACACATTCTGCAATACACATGCCTCTCAAATGTGAGTGCAGAATAGGACAATTTAGTCAAGAGAAAAACACATCCTCAACAAACGTATTTGCATTTCTTTCAGAGTACAAAGTTAATTAATTTTACTAGAGGGAACATGGAATCCTCTTGAAAGTCGGCTGATTTGCACATGTTAATATACATATCTAATGAGGATACCCCTCTATAGGTTTTCAGGAATAAACTATGTTCATTTGACTAGGCTGTTTAGCAGTAATATCCCTTTTAATCGTCTTGTCCTTTTCAATATAGTCAAAGCCATAAAAGGAACACAAAAATAAGTTATGGTCAATTTAGCCTTGAACTCAATAAAAACAAAGGGGGGAGATGTAGATGTGAATTTGCAAAAGAAACAGAGCCAGCCTCTACAGAGAAAATCATCATCCATTGTGAAGTCACCTGTGATAAGACCCTGAAGACACCACCCATTGTGAAGACATCTGCCATTATCAGGGGTGCTTATCACACAAAGGCCGGAGGGCAAGAAAGACATTCGGCTAACCTAGACTGATAAGAAAGCTAACAAGGTTTACGGGAACTGGCTTTTGAAGTTCTGCTGAACAGAGCAGGTTTTACTGTATAAGTATCGTGTTAGTTCTGAAAAATACAGATTCACAGATTCGCTCTCAGCCTGTGTCTCGCATTTCATACGCCAGTCTGTTCTCTTATTGTTGCCGTTTACCTGTCTTGTTTTATATATAGAGATATATAATCCTAGTAAAGAACTGTTATTCTTTTTACCACATCTTTGCCTGAGAGCCCTGTAATTTCAAAGGTATAGTAATTCAGAGGAGGGAGAGGGGTCATCCTCTATCCAGGGAAGGCTTCCCACCTTCCTTGACAGACACCTGTCTTTAAAACCAGGGCACCACTTTAGACCTCTTGGCAAAAAACCACATGCGTACCTTCTCCCCTAAGTTAGTACACCAGGTGGGCCTTGCCATTGCACATCCCCTTGTGGATCCTTACATAAAACTTGTAGAATTTGGTTCCGCACACGAATCTTCAGAGCAGTATTGCTCTGCCAGGGATCAAAATTGATGATCAGCCTGCAAAAACTTTAGTGTAAATAGTGCATTTTGTAAATGTTCCTGAGGAGCCATATTCCCCCTTTGTTTTTTTGATAACATGCGCATCTCTTACTATGAACATGAAGGCACCATAAACGTAAGACAATACGTGTAATAAAGCAAGAAACTCACACCGAGCAAAAATAAGCACGGTAATATATGTAATCATTAGCACACGAGAGAAAGGATAGTGATTTAGAACAACACACCATCAATTGCCTAAATACTGTAGCATCACCCGGTGTCTGCGATAACTGGCGAGCCCTGTGTCACAGTGAGGACCTGGAGAACCTTCCCAGGCAAGGCTTCCAAGGTTACTTCGAAAGGGGATCCAGCCTTTAGAAGGCCAAATGAGCAAGTCAAAATGACTTGAGTACATTTTCAGTGCAGAAACACCTGGGTCTGCTGTCATACTCCCAATCAGCTAGGGCCAGTGTTGTTCTCGGGTTCGAATAAGCACACGGAGACAGCTGTCAGGGTTCACCAACAGGCAGAGGCCAAAAGGAAGGAAGGAGAGAGAGCCGGCCTCTGCCCTCATTTTATTTATATGTTTTCAGAAACCACCGTGGATTGGAGGATAGGAATGCCACCTCCTGCTGTCCACTGGTCAATAGAATTGTCTATCATATAGGTTAGGAATTCATAACAATCTTTGCCGGTTAGGTCAACAATCCGTGTTTATACAAAAGTGCGTGAGAAACTATTTCGCCGAACTAAAAATACTGCACATCTGAAGAACTGCAAAATGCAGGGCCACGGGCCAGGGCTTGGCCAGAGCCAAGGCCTTAACTGGAAGGGTTTCCCTAACATATCCTACAGACAAGCCTCTATCAATGGCAGTTGGGAAAGTTTCTTAAAAGTATACAGTCCTTGCAGATAACTACACAACCACATAAGAAAGTTTATAAAGCAGCCAGCTTTGTCGTTTATCTCTAGCTAAGTAGTCAATGGTACATTGAACAAACCACAAACAACCAAAAGAACGCATATGTGTAACATCAAGTAATATCGTGGGGATAATGCCCATCATAAAAGGTCAGTGAATTCACACTATGACATTAACAACAAAATTAGAATCGTTAGTACAGCAACAGTAACTGTTCCAAAAAGTCGAGATTATATTTTTCCACACATCTATGCATGTATAACAATAAAGTAAAATCAAAGCAAGAAAGAAAGCACTAAACAGCCTACAATTAATAATATCCATAACTTGGAATTGTTACTCATTTTTCTGTGTCACCTATGGAAGATTAAACAGCAGAGTGTCATGAATACTTATCTCAAGTGTCCAATGTAGAACATTTATACCCATAGAATTTTCGATGACATTAAGGATCTAATAAACTGCATCTTCACATATTTCTACACAACTCATCATCTTATATTCTTAAATAGTTGCTTACCAACTCTCCATCATAATTTCTTCAGTCACTTCCATATTATCTCTATAACAAAAGAACTGTATCTTTCATTGTAATCAAGCATATTTCAACAGAACTTAAACTTTACATCACTCACACTTGACGTCACTTAAACGTAACAGAAATTAAACCTAACAGAGCTTAAAGGTAACCTCCGTGTACAGAAATTAATCTTAATAGAACTAAAACTCAACAGAATGTAAAATAACAGAACCTAAACCTAACATCACTTAAATTTAACAACACAAACTGAGCAGAACTTAACCTTAACATCAGTTAAACTTTACAGAACTTAAACTTAACAGAAACTTAAAGTAACATCATTTAATAAAACTAAAGTCAGAGTTAAGAATGTTCCTTTAAACATTTAAGATACAACAGAATTTAACTCATCTTTGTTGGCGATTCCTAACACGGACCTTGCCCAGCTCAAGTAAATCCACACATGGACAAGGTTGTGCACGAACAAAATCAACTTTACTGAGAGAACATGCGGTTTATATAACCTTCTTTTGACCACCCGTTTAATTCCTTATATGGTAATCTTTTGGTCAGCCAGCCAATCACACACCTTCAGTCCTTATATGGCTTATAGATCAGTCTCATTCCTTATATGGTAATCTTTTAGTCACTCAACCAATCACAGATCTGCAGAACTTATATGGTAATCTTTTAGGTGCCCGTGGTCTCACATTTCCCCCTTTCTGTTCAACTATCATTATTTGCTTCATTGATCCATCAATCAGTCTCCGCACATATCGAACCAAACAAGGCAAACCTATCATTATAATTAACGACACCCCCAGAACATACATTCCCACTTTAATAACATTCTTAACCCAGCCAAAAATTTCCCAGCCTCCGAAAAGGCTGTGGAGAGACATAAATGTCAAAAAGGCCATAACTATTTTAAATCATGTAAAACTTTAGAAAGGGGAGCATGGGTCCCCTGTCCTCCCTCCAATGCTCCTTCCACACATAATGGTGCGGGGAGAGCCCTATACTTCCATCCACACACTAAAGTTGACACCATACAGGTTCCTCTTCACCACAGTCACAGAGGGTCTAGTCGGGTCTGGCAACGGGGGTTGCGGCATCAGAGTCAATGTTTGATGTGGATGACGAGATGCGCTCCTGCACTGGGTGGATGTATTGTGCAGGTACCCACTTAGGACCTGTATCTGTGGAAACACAAGCATAACCTCTTCCCCACGTTATAAGAGGGTCAGGTCCCAGGATCTTACTGGATTCTGGATCTTTTACTAAGACAGGCACTTTGGGTTCTTGCACCGTAGCATCACTGCTAAAATGGCGTAATATTGGTGGGAGTTTGTGATCAAGTAACAATTTAAAAAAATAAAAACATACAGAGCTTTAGATAACCTCTCCTGTGGTGTGAGGCCCTGTGTTCCCCCTTTCTGTTGCCCAAGTATTAATGTGCCCGCTCAATAAGAGCTTGTCCCATTGGAGAATGGGGGATGCCTGTGGAGTGTTGAATTCCCCACAGGGCAAAAAAAGAAGGCAACAAAATGAGAGATATATGCAGGACTGTTATCTTTTAATTTGTTTAGGGACGCCTACGTCTGCAAAAGCTAGTGCAATAGATGAGTGAATGTACTTGAGGCAACCAAATTCCCGGTAGTGGGTAACATCAGTCTGCCATAGCTGAAGGCTTTGTAGGTTACGGAGGTTAATTCCCTGTGAGCCTGTCACAAAATTATGACGTTGACAATCAGGGCAAGCAGCAACAATGTCTTTTGTGGGGGGATATATCACTCCCCCCTTTTTGTTTTAAAATGCATCACTTTTCTTATTATGAACAGCAAAACAATACATCTAATCATAAATACTATACAATTACTCAGTCTGTAATTGCTGGGGAAATCCATCTCTCAGTGAGTACTTGGAAGACCTTTCCTGGGTAAGGCTTCCAAGCTTCCTGAAAGGGAGTCCAGCTTCTATACTTTTAGTGTAGAAACATCTGGGTTTGTTGGCTTACTTCCTTGCCCAGTCAGGGTTAAAACTTGGCCAGAGCCTTAACCTTGAGTGGAAAGGTTTTCCTAAAATATTTACAAGCAAAGTTCTATTAATCTCATTTGGTAAAACTTCCTTAAAATAATTCATGTAGCCACACAACAGTGTAATCAATGGTACTATGGACAACTGCAAACAACCAAAGGAATGCATATGCATAACATCAAATAATACCTTATGGATAAATCCCTTTATAAAAATTCTATGCATTAATGTTATAATATAAACAACATATTCAGAATTATTGATCATATTAACTGTTTCTGCAGATAGAAATACATTACACTTACACAGGTAACTTACTGAAAATACAAAATTAGACTTAGCAAGAACAAAAAATGATTCTCTGACTAGGTAAAACTTATTTTCTAATAATAATACTTTGCATTCACAGAGACACCAACTTTGGGAAAAAGCAAGTACCTCTCAGGAGTTCAAAATAAGACAGAAGTCCTCTTAACTGTAAAACAGCACGTGAACATAGTGATTTCTCTAAATTCCACAGGTTTCTGGGCGAAAACCATTCTTTCTTTTCCTTTGCGTGGGATAATTTCTCTGTAACTCAGACTTGTTAGTTAAAACGGTATTTGAAAGAAACATTTTACGGATTAAAGTACTGGACAGGTTTCCCGGCTTTCCCGCAGGGGTACGTGTCCACGTCTCCCCCCGCCGGGCCAGCCCGTCCTCGCTGTCGCTTCGACGCAGCGCCCAGCAGAGCGCACATGGGATCGTCCCGGGGCTAGCTGCCCCTCGGAGCCGCGCCTGCCCCGGCAGACCCGCAGCCATGGCCCGGCAGCGAAGGCGCAGTCCTCCCCCTGCCAAGGTGCGGGCTTGGTCATCCCCACTGCCCGCCACTTTCTGGCTGCAGCAGGAGCGGTGTGGTTCGGCCCGAACAGGGTCTGCCGGCTCCCAACATGGTGGCCACGTGGGGCGGCCTGCACATGCCCATCGCAAAATGGCGGTCGCACCTCCCCGCGCCCAGAGCGGCTCCAACTCACGGTACAAGCGCCCAAAATATGGCGGCAACATATGGGAGTCCCGGCTGCAGCGGGAGCAGAGGAGCTGCATGGCTGGGGCGGCCCGCCAGCTCTCAAAATGGCAGCTGCGCCTCCCCCCCACGCCACACTCGGGTTCCAAAAAGCTAACAGCAAAATGGGTACCCACACTGCTGTCTAAACTAAAACAATGCAGTTTCTCCCTGACACCATAAGGCAAGTTTTCCCATTCAGGTGGCCAGCCGGGCTGGAAAACGCCAGAAAAAGCAATTTCTCTGTGGCAGCCTTCCTTCCCACCCCCGCCCACCGAATCGGGGGACAAAAGGCCACGTTTTCCCCCAGGGTCAAACAGATGGGGTTCCCAGGGGCTGTCTTTTCCCATAGTCCCGATAAACTTACGATCAGAGTCATTCAGCTGGGGCGCAGAGGGCTTCGGCGCGGCAGGAGCCATGACACAGTCCCTCTCCGGATCTCCAGATCGCGCATGCACTGTGAGTGCCTTGAATTTTGTTCCCCACAGAAACAAAAGCTCTGCCAGCACTTCGTCGCTGTGCACAGCTTGGTCCCACAAAGAGACTCTTTTGATTTTTCAAAATCTGTTCCACAGTCCCAATTTGGTTACATATTTCTATCATCTCAATTGAAGTAGGATTAGAATTTTGCATAGATTTCAGGAGATTTTTATAGTCCGGGTTAGCATTTTCCACTGGAAGTTTTAAAAGCAAAATATTTTGAGCATCGAGAGTCTTTAAGATGGCTCTCCAAGGTGAGAGCATTTCAGCAGCCAGTGCCTCCCCTTCAGTCCCTCAGTCTCACAGCTTAACCCCGACCTCATTCCACAGTTCAGTGGTAAAAACAGTACTTTCAGTCAGCATTGGAATGTTCGACTCAGCCCACCTAAGTAAAACCTTAAGGGCGTGAGCAGACACCGATTTGCCATGCTTTTGCAGTAATCGAGTCATGTTCAAAAACATGTCCCCTTTGAGCAGACATTCCTGTTCCCATGTCTTGGGTCTTATCTCTGTTTTGGGCAGGGCACACCGTACCCCCCTGTCCCCCGCGGCTGCTCACCTTGAGTCCTGCTGAAGGGCTTCTGGATGTCCTTTCCTGCTTCCTTTCAGCAGCGCTTTCAGTTCCCCGGGGCTCGCTGACCGGCTGCACAGCTAGGCAGTTCTCCTGACAGAGGGCACCATTTGTCGGTGATTCCAAACATGGACCCTGCCCGGCTCAAGTAAATCCACACATGGACAAGGTTGTGCACGAACAAAATCAACTTTACTGAGAGAACATGCGGTTTATATACCTTCTTTCGACCACCTGTTTCATTCCTTATATGGTAATCTTTTGGTCAGCCAGCCAATCACACACCTTCAGTCCTTATATGGCTTATAGATCAGTCTCATTCCTTATATGGTATTCTTTTGGTCACCCAACCAATCACAGATCTTCAGACCTTATATGGTAATCTTTTAGTCACTCAACCAATCACAGATCTTCAGAACTTATATGGTAATCTTTTAGGGGCCCGTGGTCCCACAATCTTGACTCCATCTGTCACAGTTTGGACAAACTTAGGAGGAAGACTAGAGGAGTCTCCTCTGCAAATGATAGGGTTCAAAAACTTCCCCCCCCCCACCTAGGAATTTCTCGGAGGAAAGTGAAAAAAACCCCTGTTTATTTAACAAACAAGCTGCTGGGGGGTGCACGCAGGCACCAGGGGAAAGAAAGAAAAAACATGAATAATGTTAGATAATAAACTTCTTGTGTTTAAGAAACCTGGATGAATCCAGTCCTTTCCTGGGTGTAGCTCTGTTCTGTCTCTAGCTGGCTGCTAGGGTACAATGTCAGCCCCCCTCCAGGCCCAGGATGGTGTAGGCCTCCCGGTGATGGTATGTAGAACGGAGTTCAGTGGTCTGTTGTACAGTTCCAAAGGAAGAAGGAGAAAAAAACACTTCCAACAAAAACTCCTTTCCAGCTAGTAGGCTAGCCAAAAAGCAAAAAAGTAAGTTTTAACTCTCAATGAACAATATGCAAGCAAACAACTGATCCGTAAATGAAATAGCAGCAACAGGGATTTACTGGAGAGATTATAAAGGTGTGGCAAATATGTTGTGATTTCACATAATTTAGCTGTGAAAACAGCTCATGGTAACTGCAAACATTATTGAAAATATCTGTTCACAGTCAGGACTTTTCTAGTATAAGCACAATTTTGCATGATTTTCCAAACTGCAACTGTACTCCAAAAATGACAACATTGTCTGCCTTGGCAAATTGCATTTAAAACCTGCTCTGTTTGCAGATGGTAATACGGCTTTTCGTGATTGTCAGTACAATAGATTTGACCGTAGACTATTAAAGCTAATGGGATATAAATATTTAAGGATAAAACATCAAGGACCTAGTTATATAATACTGCCATGTGTTTTGCATATGTAACTGTTTGGTCAGCGGGCGTATAAGACTGACACGTATATATAAACAGCTACAAAGTCATGGTTGCAGATGATTCTAAGGAGTGTGCTAATGTTTGAGTCCACCTGTGATCCATCAATGCACTGAAACCGTTTTGATATCAAGTTCAATTTCAATTTATAAGTGGCAAGGAAGAATAACTACACTTGGATCACTAAATAGCTGTATCCACTTGAAATGCTGTCACATGTCTCCGTGGCGAAAGAATCACAATAAAATTACCTTATTAAAGCTGTGGGGTAAGAAACAAGCAAACAGGTAAAGCTAGCAGAATTCTGCCTGCCTTTACAGTGGAGAGTCGTGAGCTAATGATATATAAATCTCGAACAGCTTTTGCAGATAACGTTAACGGGATAAATCATGCAATGTTTTGACATTCAGGCTTTAATTACCATGCCTCACATTTTGTTCTGTTAGTATCCACTCTAATGATTTCCAAGGAGGGATCTACGAATTTTCCAAGTGACCACAATTGGTTTGCAAATATTTTTCCAGGTATACAAGTTTTTAATTTTCGTGGTAACAGCTAACATCATTATAACTGAGCAAAGAATCAGTATTCAGTCCAATCAGGCCTCCAAATCAAAATTCTTGAAAAGGCAGCACACATCCCACACGACAAGTCTTACCAATCATGCAAAACATCAGCACATTTGCTGAAAAATTCAGACTGCCAAGCAGCACTAAAGCAAGGTATCACATAATGCCATCTGCATGCAGAAACACGCCACATTCACACAGAGATAACTCCGAATCTCTCCAATAAATAGACCTGTGAAAATCCACAGCTCACTGAAAATACAAAGTTAGTTTTAACAGAGACCCGGTTAATGGTGCCATAAATTTCGCAAGGACAAGTGCTAATCAATCTCTGCAGGTCTCTGATAGCAGTGTAGTTGAAATACCTCCGTATTTTAAAGCGGACTCCTGGCATTTCTGACAGAGAAGTGCCGTAGCATCAGCATTCCTCGTAAGGCATATATCTGTCGTCTGGTGTAATTTACAGGTCCCGAGTCAGGATAGCTAACAAGGGCTAGCTGCCTCTAGGCCAGCGGAGGCCGGCAGGGCCAGGGTGGGCCCAGAGAGGCAGGGGGACCCGGAGGGTTTGGGGGGGGGCCGAGAGGGGCCAAGGGGGTTGCCAGTAGTAAAGCAGTGGCCGGAGGGGCTGGCATCAAGGAGGCAGCCGGCAAAGGAGCAACTGTGGCGGGGGCTAGCAGCAGAGAAGCCACTTGC
>JACAXG010000528.1:22865-70164 GCA_018881555.1 Amblyornis subalaris | reverse complement strand
TGCCGAATTCAAGAGATCTTTTCTAAGGAGCAAGTCCAAACACAGATACCTTTACTGGCACATAGTCTTCTCCGAGCCCTGCTGGAAACAATGCCGTTTAGCTGGAGATGCTGASAGCAGAGAACGCGATGATAGATGCAGTGGGAGAAGTCCCAAGTGCAGCAGTGAGTTTGGTGTGGCTTTCAGGGGGCAAAGGGAAGGTGCAGCCCCGAACCGGTTTGTTCTTCGGGAGCTTTTTTTATGGGAGAAGCCGCTGGACGTTGGCAAAAGACTTGCGAGGGTGGAAAAATGCCATGGCACGCATATGTGAGAAGTAAGATGCATAGTGCCGGCAGGCTGTGAGCAGTTTCAAGGCTGCTAGGAGAAGGGAGTCAGGTAGGAACGCCTTCTGTCCTTGCACTTCCTTCTCAGAGACATAGAGTTGCTTGTACACAGCGACACTGGAGGGCTGTGAAAGAGATTGAGCTGCGARGATCATTTTCAAAGGGAAGAGGAAGGCTCAGCAAAAGCTTTCTCTCCTGCCACATCTCTTGATCCAAACTGCAGCTGCCAAATGCTGCGCTTTATCCTGGAACTCTGCCACCATGGGGGCATGTGCTGCTATTGAGAGAGCAGAGAAAGAAATGGGCAATCATTCACGTGTTTTTTTGAGTTTACACACTGCAAGGGGAAGATGAAAGCCAGCACTGGCTTCTTGTTCTAGGACATTTACTTTGGGACTTTTGGGAGTGCTTCCTGATGTTTTGAGAGTGAGACACTGGACTGCTTCATAGAGCTGCATATGTGGGAGTTTGATGCAGTTCAACAGGTGCGAGTTCCTTGTTGAGCAGCTGATACCACAGAAAACCTGCTCAAAGAAAGAGGCCGTGTTGGAATTGCCTTTTTTTTGCAGCCTCTAGACTGCACAGCCAACAATGAAACCATTCGTCTTCCTTCCCAGCTACATGCCAGCATCAAATTCTTTCCGTCTCCGAGAGCCAGCATCCACAACAGAGCTCTTGCGCTAACTGCTCCCCCACGAATGGTGCCGGCACAGAAAAGCCAGTGGCTTTTCCCTGGACTCAGGCCGCACTCATAGAAACGACCACACGATGGCGCTGTCGACTTACAAAAGAACCACAAGCCCCTCCCCCAGCTCCAAAGCACCCCATGTGCACAGCCACCTTCCGAGCCTCGCTGCTCCCGGTTCAACCGTATCAGCAAAAAACATTTCGTTGCTCTTTCCCTTCAAAATGCAAACTCTTCTCTGCCCCACAGAAATGGCAACTCCAACTCCTTTGCCCTAAAACATCTTTTCACTCTTGCACAGTCAGCCTACAAGCTCCAGAAAAAAGCTGGCAAAAACAGAGCTCCCAGAAGTGCCAGCTGAGAAAGGTACTTGCTGCCTACAACTTCAACGGCACCTCTCGAACGAGCAGCACACATCCTTGCTAGCTGCACTTTCTCAGCTCTGGGTGCCATCAGAATCCTTCAGTCTCACAGAGTCAGCAYTCAAACTCGGCGGTACCAGGGACTGCTCACACCCTAAAGGGACCAAGACCAAAATCTCGGCTTTGGCATTCCCGCCGCAACAGGTCAAAAAGCTCTAACTGATAGAACTGCCTCTTAGGAAGGGGCTTGACATCACTAAGACCACCCACCGTGCGGATCCCAAAGTGGTTTCCTTGCCAAAGAGAGGCACTGTAAGGCCATCTCCAAAGAAATGGCATCCCCTCCTCCAAAACACAAAACATGCAGCCACTGATCCCGAACCAAGGTGCCAGAAGACTGTTCCTAAGCATTACCTGCCCGGGCCACTAGATCAGCTGCACACCAAGAGTGAGCACAGCTGCTTGCCTTGTCCGTAGGAAGTGCACTGCGAGAATTTCAGAAGGCCGCCTCATATAAGTGGCAACCACACGCCCAATTGAGTCTTGCAGGAGACCACCTTCCAAAGACAGATACCAGATACCATCATTGCACAAGTTGAGGCAGCACTTCCACACCAAATGTGCCAGCACAGAAAGTTGCTGCCACCCTTCGCCTCCCCTAGGCAGCTTCTTCTCTGCCCCTCAGACACTGGGCCTCCGTGCTTTCCTTCCCATGGAAAACCATTGCCATTTTCGTTCAGGAACTTACCAATCGAAAGTTGGATACCGCCTGTACTATTCAATATGTCCACCAATTGCTCCTCCACAGATGGTGCCAGGACAGACGTGTCTTGCTGGACTAGACCTCCCTCCTCATGCTACCTTAACATGTGCTGCACCAACACTGGGACTATGTCCTTTTCTTCCCAAGGAAAGGCACTCAGAGTCACTTGGCCTTTTCTTGCCTTCAGTCCCTTGCCTAGTTTTGCCTCGCCTACCCTTGCTTTGCTTCCCTTGCCTACGTCTGTCTTGCCTTGCGCACCCTGCCACTTCCTTGCTTTGCTTTGCCTTGCCTTCCATGCAGGCAAGGCAATGCAATTGAAATGCAGGCCATCCCAGGCAAGCCAAGGGAGAGGAGGGCAAGGCTAGAGGAGACAGGGGAACGCAACTGGAAAGGCAATGCAAGGCAGTGGAGGGAAGGAAGGTCACGAGAAGGAAAGAGTGGGAGCAGCAAGGCAATGCACACTGTGGGGGTAAACAGGCAAAGTGAAGGAATGGTCAGGAAATGAAAAGGAAATGCAAGACTGTTGGGAAAGAAAAGGCAAGGGAAGAGAGTGGTGGGCGAACCAAAGAGAATTCTAGGAGGAGCAGGAAAGCCAAGGCAAGGCCGGGAAATGGCAGGAGAAAAAGGGTCTTGAAATGCAAGGAGGGAAAGGGTGTGCAAGGGAATGCAAGGCAAAGGAGGTTTTGAAAAGCAAGGAGAGGGCAGTGGTGGCTTTGCAAGGCAAAGCAAAAAAGTGGTCGAAATGAAAACGAGAGTCATAGAAGGAGAAGGAAAGGAAAGGCTTGGCTCGTAGAAATAGGTAGCGAACTGCAGGTGGGAGATGGATGAGCAAGTCGAAGCAAAGCCAAGTCATAGTAGGAATGGCAAAGAAGTACATGGATGAAGGAGGAAGGCAAAGGAAGGGATAATGAAGAACAGCTAAAAATGCAAGATATGCTGGCCAGGGCAGGCCAGGCCGGACTTTACAGGAAAGCAGAAGGCAGGTCAAGAGTGGCGGACGAGCATGCAAGGGAATGCATGGGAAGGGAGCCCTAGCAGGGCAAGACAAGGAATTGCTCGCAGACATTCACGGTATATTCAAGGATTGCTCACAGAAAAAAGCGACCTGGATGGAGAGACTGGTCTGTTTGAACTTCGTCTTGCATGGTCTGTCTCTAAGAGGCAAACAAAACCCTGAGGCTCTGTGCTTTCCTTCCTATGCGAAAGAACTGTCATTCTGGTGCCAGAGCCCGAGGGCAAAATGTGGATTGCCTGTCCAAAACCTACAGAAATGCTAGGATTTGTGCCATACAATAGGTGCCGATACAGATGGATGTGGCTGCACGTGACCTCCCCATGGCTTTCTTCCATGTGCTCCTGAAACAGTGGGGCTACCTATGAGCCTTGGGAGTCTTTGTCGGAGCACGCAGAGCAAGACAAGGCCAGGAACCAGCAGGAGAAAAAGGGGTGTTCAATTGCAGGTGGGGGATGGGCATGCAAGGGAATAAAAGGCCACAGAAGCCTAGCAAGGCAAGACAAGGAGTTGCTTGCAGACATTCAAGGTATATTCAAGGGTGGCTGGGAGAGAAAGGCGGCCAGGACACACTGGTCTGTCTGACCTTCTTGCATGGGCTGTATGTAGCAGCTAAGTAACACCCTTGGTCTTTGTGCTTCTCTTCCTATGCAAAAGACTTATCATTCTGAACGCAAAGCCCAAAGGCAAAATGTGGATTTCCTGTCCAAAACCTAGAGACATGCTAGGATTTGTGCCATCCAAAAGCTGCCTGGACAGACAAATCTAGCTGGATGTGACCTCCCCATGGCTGCCTTTCATGTGCTCCTGAGACACGGGGGCTAGCTGTGAGACTTGGGAGTCTTCGTCAGAGCAGGCACAGAGAGTCAAGGCATGGAACTGGCAGGAGAAAAGGGRTCTTGAAGTGGAGGTGGGGGATGGGCATGCAAGGGAATGCCAAGCAAGGGAAGCCTAGCAGGGCAAGACAATAAATTGCTTGCAGAAAATCAGGGCATATTCATGGATTGCTGAGAGACAAAAATGGCCTGGGCAGACTGGTCTATGTGACCTTGTTCTTGCATTGGCCATCTGTAACAGGCAAGTAAAACCCTGGGGCTCCATGCCTTCCTTCTTGTGCAAAAGAACTGTCATTCTGGTGCCAGAGCCCAAGGGCAAAATGTGGATTACCTGTCCAAAACCTAGAGACATGTCAGGAATTGTGCCTTGTAATAGGTGCCCATACAGACGGGTGTGGCTGCACGTGACCTCCCCATGGCTTTCTTTCATGTGCTGCTTAGACACTGGGGCTAGCTGTGAGCCTTGGGAGTCTTTGTCAAAATAGGCAGAGCAAGAGAATGCAAGGAACCAGCAGGAGAAAAGCGGTCTTGAATTGCAGGTGGAGGATGGGCATACAAGAAAATAAATTTCCACGGAAGCCTAGCAGGGCAAGACAAGGAATTGCTCGGAGACATTCCAGGCATATTAAAGGATTGCTTGCAGACAAAAGTGGCCTGGACAGACTGGTCTGTCTGATCTTCTTCTTCCATAGGCTGTATTTAAGAGGCAAATAAAACCCTGGGGCTCTGTGCTTTCGTTCCTATGCAAGAGAACTGTCATTCTGGTGCGAGAGCCCGAGGGCGAAATGTGGATTTCCTGGCAAAAACCTAAGTCATGCAAGGGTTTGTGCCATCCAAAAGATGCCTGGACAGGCAAATCTAGCTACATGTGACCATCTCATTACTGCCTTTCATGTGCTCCTGAGACACTGGGGCTACCTGTGAGCCTTGGGAGTCTTCGTCAGTGCAGGCAAAGCAAGACAAGTCCTTGAACTAGCGGGAGAAAATTGGTCTTGAATTACAGGTGGGGGACGGGCATGCAAAGGAATAAAAAGCAAGTAAAGCTGAGAGAAGCAAGACAAAGAATTGCTTGCAGACATTCAAGGTATATTCAAGGATGGCTGGGAGACAAAATTGACCCTGAAAAACTGGTCTATGTGACCTTGTTCTTGCATGGGCCATCTGTAACAGGCAAGTAAAACCCTGGGGCTCTGTGCTTTCCTTCCTATGCAAAAGAACTGTCATTCTGGTGCCAGAGCCCAATGGCAAAATGTGGATTTCCTGTCCTAAACCTAAGACATGCTAGGATTTGTGCCGTCCAAAAGATGCCTGGACAGGCAAATCTAGCTGCACATGACCTTCCCATAACTGCCTTTCATGTGCTCCTGAGACACTGGGACTACCTGTGAGCCTTGGGAGACTTTCTCGGACCAGGCAGAGCATGACAAGGCATGGAACTGGCAGGAGAAAAGGTCTTGCATTGCAGGTGGGGCATGAGTATACAACGGAATGCCAGGCAAGGGAAGCCTAGCAGGGCAAGACAAGGAATTGCTCGTAGACATTCCAGGCATATTCCAGGATTGCTCACGGACAAAAGTGACCAGGACAGATTGGTCTGTCTGAACTTCTTGCATGGTCTGTCTGTAACAGGTAAGTAAAACCCTGGAGCTCTGTGCTTTCCTTCCTATGCAAAAGGCTTGTCATTCTGGTGCCAGAGACCAAGGGTAAAATGTGGATTKCTTTTCCAAAACCTAGAGACATGCTAGGATTTGTACCATACAATAGGTGCCCATGCAGATGGGTGTGGCTGCACGTGACCTCCCCATGGCTTTCTTCCATGTGCTCCTGAGAAACTGGGGCTAGCTGTGAGCCTAGGGAGAGTTTGTCAAAAAAGGCAGAGCAAGAGAGTGCAATGAACTAGTAGGAGAAAATTGGTCTTGAATTGCAGGTGGGGGATGGGCATGCATGGGAATGCCAGGTAAGGGAGGCCTAGTAGGACAAGACAAGGAATTGCTTGCAGACATTCAAGGTATATTCAAGGATGGCTGGGAGACAAAAGTGGCCAGGACAGACTGGTCTGTCTGTCCTTCTTCTTGAATGGGCTGTCTGTACCAGACAAGTAAAACCCTGGGGCTCCGTGCTTTCCTTCCTATGCAAAAGGCTTGTCATTCTGGTGCCAGAAACCAAGGGTAAAATGTGGATTTCTTTTCCAAAACCTAGAGATATGATAGGATTTGTACCATACAATAGGTGCCCATGCAGATGGGTGTGGCTGCATGTGACCTCYCCATGGCTTTCTTTCATGTGCTCCTGAGAAACTGGGGCTAGCTGTGAGCCTTGGGAGACTTTGTCAAAATAGGCAGAGCAAGAGAATGCATGGAACTAGTAGGGGAAAACTGGTCTTGAATTGCAGGTGGGGGATGGGCATGCATGGGAATGCCAGGCAAGGGAGGCCTTGCAGGACAAGACAAGGAATTGCTTGCAGACATACAAGGTATACTCAAGGATGGCTGGGAGACAAAAGTGGCCAGGATAGACTGGTCTGTCTGTCCTTCTTCTTGCATGGGCTGTCTGTACCAGACAAGTAAATCCCTGAGGCTCTCTGCTTTCCTTCCTATGCAAAAGAACTGCCATTCTGGATCCAGCGTCCAAGGGTAAAATGCAGATTGTCTTTACAAAACCTAACACATGATTGAATTTGTGCCATACAAAAGATGAACATACTGACAGCTCTGGCTGAAAGTGACCATCCCTGGGCTGCCTTTCATGTGCTCCTGAGACACTGGGGCTAGCGGTGAGCCTTGGGAGTCTTCATCAGTGCAGACAAAGCAAGACAAGTCCTTGAACTAGCGGGAGAAAATTGGTCTTGAAGTGCCGGTGGGGGATGGGCATGCAAGGGAATGCTAGGCAAGGGAAGCCGAGAAGGGCAAGACAAGGTATTGCTCGTAGACATTCAAGCACTGTTCAAGGATGGCTGGGAGACAAAAGTGGCCTGGAAAGACTGGTCTATGTGACCTCGTTCTTGCATGAGCCATATGTAACAGGCAAGTAAAACCCTGGGTTTCTGTGCTTTCCTTCCTATGCAAAAGAACTGTCATTCTGGTGCCAGAGCCCGAGGGCAAAATATGGATTGCCTGTCCAAAACCTAAAGACATGCTAGGATTTTTGCCATACAAAAGCTGCCCATCCAGACATGTCTGGCTGAACGTGACCACCCCATGGCTGGTATTCATGTTCTCCTGAGACACTGGGGCTAGCTGTGAGCCTTGGGAGTCTTTGTCGGAGCATGCAGAGCAAGACAAGGCCAGGAACCAGCAGGAGAAAAAGGGGTGTTCAATTGCAGGTGGGGTATTGGCATGCAAGTGAATAAAAGGCCATGGAATCCTAGCAGGGCAAGACAAGGAGTTGCTCGCAGACATTCAAAGTATCTTCAAGGACGGCTGGGCGACAAAATTGGCCATGACAGACTGGTCTGTCTGATCTTCTTCTTGCATGGGCTGTCTGTAAGAAGCAAGTAAAACACTAGGGCTCCGTGCTTTCCTTCTGATATCTGTATAGCCTGTGTCAGAGTTACAAAATGCTTATATAACCTGAATTATAACTTTCTGTGTGAATTGTAACTTTTTTATACCTATATAACCTGAATTAGCTCTTTATACCTATAGTATAACTTTTATACCATGTAATAGTCAGTATGTAATTAATTAGTTGCTTAGTGCTTAAACAAGCAGAAACTCACCATGTGGATAGTTTCAAAATAGACAAGTAAAGCTATAAATTAGTCAAGTATAGCTACATTAGAGAGCTACAAGGCATACTGATGAAAAACTGGCAGAGATAAAGCCAATTACCCACAAAGTGAAAGAATTCAGACGGGTTGGATCCAGAAAGGACTATTTCACCATAACTGCGCATGCTCTGAAGACAAAGTTGAAAAGTTCAGATGCGAGGAAGACCTTGAGCCTTCCTCAGTGAAGACCCCCAAGACCACCGAAATTGGGGAGGCGCAAGCGCAGTGCAAAAGAACTATTTATAGCCATGCCATAAAAATATGTAAATTATTTACAGCACGTATGTGATGATGTTATAATGACATAGGAATATTCAGCAGTACCTACTGTATAAATAAGCCACGACACATGRCAAAGGTGGGTGAGCTAGGTGGAAATATCTCCCTCACCACCGGCGCTGTAATAAAGAAATATCTACTCAATAGACACCAGTCTATCGGGTTTTGTCTTTGGCCTATCTTTTCTGACGTCACTTCCTACGCAAAAGACTTGTCATTCTGGTGCCAGAGCCCAAGGGCAAAATGTGGATTTCCTGACCAAAACCTAAGACATCCTAGGATTTGTGCCATCCAAAAGCTGCCTGGACAGACAAATCTAGCTGCACGTGTCCTGCTCATTAGTGCCTTTCATGTGCTCATAACACACTGGGGCTAGCGGTTACCCTTGGGAGACTTTGTTGGAGCACGGGTAGCATGACAAGGCATGGAACTGGCAGGAGAAAAGTGGTCTTGCATTGCAGGTGGGGGATGGGCATGCAAGGGAATATAAGGCCACGGAAGCCTAGCAGGGCAAGACAAGGAATTGCTCACAGACATTCAAGGCATATTCAAGGATTGCTCGCAGACAAAAGTGGCCAGGACGGATTGGTCTGTCTGACATACTTGTTGCATGGGCTGTATGTAACAGGTAAGTAAATCCCTGGGGTCCTGTGCTTTCCTTGCTATGCAAAAGAACTGTCATTCTGGTGCCAAAGCCCAAGGGCAATATGTGGATTTCCTGTCCAAAATCTAGAGACATGCTAGGATTTGTGCCATAGAATAGGTGCCCATACAGATGATTGTGACTGCACGTGACCTTCCCATGGCTTTCTTTCATGTGCTCCTGAGACACTGGGGCTAGCTGTGAGCCTTGGGAGACTTTGTCAAAATAGGCAGAGCAAGAGAATGCATGGAACTAGTAGGGGAAAACTAGTCTTGAATTGCAGGTGGGGGATGGGCATGCAAGGGAATGCCAGGCAAGGGAGGCCTAGCAGGGCAAAACAAGGTATTGCTCAGAGACATTMAAAGTATATTCAAGGATTGCTCGCAGACAAAAGTTGCCAGGATAGACTGGTCTGTCTGACCTTCTTCTTGCATAGGCTGTCTGTAAGAGGTAAGTAAATCCCGGGGGCTCCGCGCTTTCCTTCCTATGCAAAAGAACTGTCATTCTGGATCCAGAGCCCAAGGGTAAAATGCAGATTGTCTTTACAAAACCTAACACATGATTGAATTTGTGCCATCCAAAAGATGAGCATACAGACAGCTCTGGCTGAACTTGACCTCCCCATGKCTGCCTTTCATGTGCACCTGAGACACTGGGGCTAGCTGTGAGCCTTAGGATTCTTTGTCGGAGCACGCAGAGCGAGACAAGTTCAGGAACTGGCAGGAGAAAAGCGTTCTTGAATTGCAGATGGTGGATGGGCATGCAAGGGAATAAAATGCCACGGAAGTCTAGTAGAGCAAGACGGGGAATTGCTCACAGACATTCAAGGCATATTCAAGGATTGCACGCAGACAAGAGTGGCCAGGATGGACTGGCCTGTCTGACCTTTTTCTTGCATGGGCTGCTGTAACAGGCAAGTAAATCTCTGGGGCTCCGTGCTTTCCTTCCTATGCAAAAGGCTTGTCATTCTGGTGCCAGAGACCGAGGGTAAAATGTGGATTTCTTTCCCAAAACCTAGAGACATGCTAGGATTTGTGCCATACAGTGGGTGCCCATACAGACGGGTGTGGCTGCACATGACCTCCCCATGGCTGCCTTTCATGTTCTCCTGAGACACTGGGACTACCTGTGACCCTTGGGTGTCTTCGTCAGTGCAGACAAAGCAAGAGAAGTCCTTGAAGTAGGAGTAGAAAATTGGTCTTGAATTGCAGGTTATCACGATCTGTACTAGCTTCCTCAGGAATGCATACCTTAGGAATGCAGTCCTCAGCGGCTGCACCCGCAGGGGGAAAGGGGGGGACCAGTCCTCAGTGGGCACACCCACAGGCAACACTTGGCAAACATCCCACCTCGGCCAGGCCGAGTCCTCCCCTCCTTTTTAGGGTTTTAAGTCTCTGTCGTTGTCAATGATCGTGAGGCAGATGAGGGATTTTCGGACCGTCTCTTACACCACCCCGTGACTCATGATTGTCGTCAAGAGTGCTCAGCCATAGTGCTGTTGCGAAGTCTTCAGGGCTTGTCAGTGTTGGTAGCATATCCCAGAAAATATGGACAGAAAAGAGAAAATAGGAAAAAGAAAAGGGAAAAAAGAGAAAGAAAAAAAAAAGAAAAGGGAATAAGCAATTTCAATTAAAAGATACATTTAATTTCTTATAACATCTTATCTTATTTTAGCATTTGTGTATCAATAACTTTAGGAGTGTCTACAGTGGATGAAATATTGATCAAATTATGAATATCCATTATAGATGTCAATTGTGTTAATCGTTTCATCATTCTCCAATTCATGATGTACAAAATTGTTGATAAAACAAAACCAATCAAAACTAAAATCAAAAGAACAATGATGGGATGACACAATTTGTTCAGGATACCTGTAGCAGTAGGTGACCACCCGAAGAGTGTCCCACCACCCGTGTTTGACATCTTTCTTTACCCTTTCTACAACATGATGTATTTCTTTCACATTGAGATGAACAGTTATCAGGGTTTTCTGCCCGTTTTTCTTGATCTTTTCCAAAATTTCAATTAAATCCTGGTGAAGCAACAATTGCTTTACTGAAGTGAGGTTCATCCCAATGGAGGTAGGCACTAGTTGGTGGATCAGTGTGTAATTAGACTGCAAAAGGTGATAAGAAGTAACTGGGGCTAAATAAGAAAAATCACATCCTATGATTTTAGTAAAATTACAAACACAAAAATTCGAATGATTTTTTGTATCTACTACTAAATTTTCTATAAATACATTATTACAAGCAGTTTTTAAGCATACACATCCATTGCCTATATACACAAGCACAGTTTCAGGATTCTCGTTAGGATGAATTTCAAAATGACAGATATTTTGTTCTGTGTCTAAACAAATGTCTTGAGCTCTAATTGCATTACCTTCACAGATGAGCCCTTGTTGTTCTCGGACAATACAAGTTTCTAAATTAACAGTTTGCCATTTCTCACCAATTTGACGGGCCCATTCCCTATGCTCAAAGGGATAGACAACAGCTCCATCATGATTCAGCCCGTAATGCAATGATGGGGAAAATCGAACGCACTGAAGCATTACATATAGTTAGTACAAAGGCTGTGGCTGTGTTTGTGATAGGGTTATAGGTAAAATTCACTAAGTTCCACCAGGATTGGAATTCTCTTTCAAAATCAGTGGCATTGTCCCAGATTATTTTCCGAATTTCAGTAGGAAAAGTGCCTTCTTCGCCTTCTCTTATAATTGAGGCAGAAACTGACTGCATCCACGGTTGAGCCTGGATGCAGCTGAGAGCCAAAGAGATATTGTTTTGTGTAGCACCGAGTGCGTCAATTATCAATTTGTGGTCGTTCACATTTACCTTTTCCCAATTTGGTAATACGTTTGATAACAACCACTGGTGGATTCCCAAGGCTAATAATGATGACTGCAGTGGTTGTTGCGATTTGGTCAAATCTCTAGTTGTGGCAGCCAATTTATTCATTAGTACTTCTGAATCAATGCTGTTCAAAATTCCCAATCCTGTTCCCACAACACCGGTTATGTCTCTTTGCATTCATTTCTTAAAAGGGTTCCGCTTTCGTAACCAGGTTGTCCACCCTTCAAAGGAAGTTTGCAGAAAAGGAGAACAGGCTGGCTGAATTTCTGAGACATTGTTTTGCATCAGTAATTTGACCTGTTTGAAAGACCATGCCGGACTAAACAATATTTGTTGTTGGCCTGTTTTCCTGATTATGTATAGTCCTATTTCAAAAATTTTTGGGCTTAGCATAACCGGTGGTTGGGTGGTAGGTGTTACAACATCAATTTCGAGTTCCCCCCAGTATTTTGTATTGCTTTTACCACACATGACTTTATGTGAAAACTGCACAGCTGTTAAGTTTAGCCAACAATCCTGATTTTGTAATTTCACAAGATAAAACACGGCCGTGAGGTCCAATGCTATAACTGTGTATAGATTCAGTAAAAGATCCAACAATTTATTTGCATTGTATTGTAACATTATCACCTCTCATTATCATAAAGGGAGGGAAAACATTATTCTTGTCATTCAACACAAGGGGAGTACTTATACCATGATATGTGACTACTACACTCAGTATAGGCTTTGCTATGGCAGTTATTATGAATTTATAAGTTAGACCCTTCAGGCCTGACTGATCTGCTGGGTTATTTTGCCAATGGCATGTCACATAGGTTGGCTTGGTTAAAGTAAAGTTATACCAGCAGTCAGTTGATTCGTTTTTACAAAATTTTGTAATTTCAGCGTTGTTGGTACTGGGGTCTAAGGCGTGGTTACCGACATTCTTCTGACGACAACACCGTACAAAGGAGGTTTGTTTGTTACAAGTCCACTCTGTTGAAGGGCAGAGTTTGGCTGTAATGTTGGGGTGCAAATCGCTTTTCCCATCTGGTTCTAGAAAATTTCTGGTGATTGCAATGAGGGAAGCTTTCTCGTAAAGAGATCCTTCCACTTTTCTGCATCCCGCCTTAATTTTCTCACCAATTGTTCCRTTTAGGATTCTGGCCCAATCCTTCCAGTCCCATCCCCATTCGCTTGGACGGTACACCTCAGAGTTGTGCAGTACTACAGTCGCTAGGTTTGGGTGACGATCTTTGGGATAGGATCCTAGAGCACTAGTGTACCTGATTGTAGCTTCAGACCACGGCCACTCAGCTGGTTTTTGGCCATGGTGCTGTGGTAGGATGCAAAAAAGTATCACTAGTTTTATCATGGTTTATGTGGTCTTCATGTCCCTCGGAGTTCTTCTGTGAAAAGTAAACACAACAGAGTCTGCCAACCAACAGGCAGAAAATTAAAATGATGGAATTATCCAGCGTGTATGTATCCRATGCTCTCTCCCTAGGGCATCGGAGGCTACCATGCATATTTATTCAGAGGGGTTTTTAGCACTAGTGGTACTTCYCCTACAGTAGGGAGGTCCACTAAAACAGGTTGTCCAGGGTAGTGTGCCCTGTAGCGCGGGGATTATGCTTGGAGCTGTTGGGCAAAAGGCTGTGATTTTGGGGCAACCATTTACCCCCCATCTATCATTCACACCTTTCACAGCTTCCCATAGCTGAACATCCCCATTTGCCTCCTGTGGTTTCAAAAGTCRTTTCAAGAGACTATTGGTCCTTTCTACAATCCCGTTAGCTTGAGGATAGTAAGGGGTGTGAAAAGTCCATTTAATCCCTTCGCCTTTTGCCCAATCCTGTACAACTCTGGCAGTGAAGTGAGACCCATTATCAGATTGAATTTCCTGTGGTTTTGGAAAAGTTCCAAACCAACTCTGCAGTGCTTTAACAGTATTTTCTCCTGTAGCTCTTTTAAAAGCCTCGGCCTGGACTAACCCAGATATAATCTCTACTCCTACCAGCACGAAGTGTTTACCTCCTGACTGTTTAAAGGGGCCAATATAATCTACCTGCCATGCGTCCCATAAGCCTTTACCCTCTCTTAAATGCAGAGGGTCATTTTCTAAAGGGTGTCTTTCTACCCGTCTGTGACATGGTTTGCAGGCTGATATACATGTTTTACACATTTCTCTGGTAACAGGCCAACCGCGAGCAAGAGCTTCTTCATACAGATCTTTTGCACCTGTGTGTTGCCTTTTTACATGCAACCATTCTAATAAGTGCTCCCAGTCTTCTGTAATTTGATCCTTTTTCACAGGGCTTAGTCTTGCTAACTCATCAGCTTTATTGTTCCACTCTCCTGCTGGATTCCTGTCTATCTGGTGAGAGGCTACCCACCCCATAGCAAAATTCCCTTGACTTGCAATATTTAAAATGTCTTGCCACTTTTCCTTTTGCCACACTGGGATTCTGTTAACTTCCCAATCATTTTGTTGCCAAAAGGGAAGCCACTCAGTGCATCCCTTAAACACAGCATAGGAATCGGTGTAGATACAAACAAGAGAAGTATTCCGTGTCTCACGTTGGAAAACACTCCAAACAGCTATCAGCTCGCCAACTTGGGCACTGCCTTCTCCCTCTGTAATAATTCGGTCCCTGGAGGAAGCGTGCAGGGCTACAGCCTTGTACTTCCACAACTTTCCCTCTCGCTTGGCAGAAGCATCTGTAAACCAAGCATTTGCTGAGTGTTCGGAGGAAAAAGGAGGGGCTGCTTTAATGACTGAGGCAGGTTTGTCTTGGCTGCTATCCAAGCCTTCAGTTTCTTGTATTGCCAGATTTTTTACAGCTCCTTCAGTTATTGAGAAGATGTTACAATAATGTTCAATCTGAGCATACCACTTCCTTACTGAGGCCCTCTGGGCCACCCTGTCAGGTGGGGGGGTCCCGGTAGAGACAGCCTTAATAACTTTAAAAGGGCCTCTCAAAACAATTGGTTGTTGTCATGCAATCTTCTCCACTTCTATGAGAGCTAAGCTAACCACAAACAATCCCTTTTCCCAGGTAGTGTATCTTTTTTCAGCATCTTTGAAGCCACGGGAATAAAAACTAACAGGCCTCGTAGGACCCTCAGGACCCTGCTGCCATATGTGTACTGACAACCCTGAGGTGGCAAATCCCCATTCTACCTGGAAAGGATCTGTAGGATGAATAGGGCCCAGAGCTTGGTGAGCTGTTGCTTCAAAAATCAACAATTGCAATGCTTCTTCCTGAGAAGCAGTCCATTCCCATTTTACCCCTTTTCTCAGCAAGTTATAAAGAGGTCTGGCAATTATGGAAAAATCTGAGATGTGTTTTCTCCAAAACACTAACAATCCTAAAACATGTTGGAGATCTTTCCTGGATTCAGGCATTTTAATCTGATCTAAAGAGGTTAGGGTATCAGGTGGGATGCATGTCTTACCTCCCTTCCACCAAATTCCCAAAAATTTCACCTCTTGGGAAGGTTTTTGGATTTTTTCAGAGGGAATTTGCAAATCAAGGCTTTCTAAGTGGGAGATTATTTTCTGTTGGGTATCCTCCACTACTTCTATTTCATTTCCTGCTACAAGGATATCATCAATGTATTGATAAACAGCTACATTGTCCGCTGTGGGTATTTTTTCTATCTCTTGGGCTAAAGTGTGGTGAGCCAGAGTGGGGGAATGTTTGTATCCCTGGGGAAGCCTAGTAAAGGTGTATTGCTGTCCTACCCATGTAAAAGCAAAATGGTCCATGTCCTCTGGCTGTAAAGGTATCATAAAAAACATGTCTTTGACATCTATAGTTGCCATGATTGGGTGAGCCTTTTCTTGAATCAATGTTATCAATTCAGCTAAATTTGGGACTGCAGCTGTGAGAGGGTCTGTGTTAGCATTTAGCCTGTGAAAATCTACTGTCAGCCTCCACTTCCCATTAGGCTTTTACACTGGCCACACTGGAGAATTGAAAGGGGAGTTCTCGCAGTTCCTGTATCACTGGTTTGATACCCTCTTTGGCAGCCAAGGGGAGAGGGTATTGTTTTACAGTAGTTACTTTGCTGAATGGTAGGGAGGGTGCGGTTTGAAGCAGTCTGATGTTAAAACGTGGCATGCCAAAAGACCAAAGAAGACCCTCTGAGTCCTCCCACTGCCTCCCAGCAAGGGCATTCATCCCTAATAAATTGGTTGGGATATCTCCAATCACCATATTAATTGAGAGTTGGTTATTAATAGAGAGTTGGTTTTCCTCTCCAGGCAAAGTGAGCTTAACTAAGGCCACCTTCATAGCTTCTGTTGTTCCCARGGCATTTAAAACACAATATCGGTTTTTTGTTGGAACAATACCCGCCCTCTGGGCATCTTTCTTTGTTAATGCAGAAATTTGTGCTCCAGTGTCAATCAGGAAAGTTACAGGTGCTYGTTTAGGACCTGTTATGGCTGTAATCATTAAATCTCCTGTTTTATTATTTTTAGTGAGCATTCTCAAATATATCCATGCTCCATCTCTCCGCTCACTATTGAGAAAYGGAGTTTCTAGTTTAACTGATTCTTGCCCGAATTCTGAGGGAGAGGTTGGTTTGGCTCCCTGCCCAGATTCTGGGGAAGAAATCATTTTGGTTCATTGCCTGAATTCTGAGGGAGAGGTTAGTTGGGCTCACTGCCCAGGTTCTGAGGAAGGGGGGGTGCACTAGCTTGGATGAGGGAATTTGGTAGAGGGGGTTTTGGGCAATTCCAGTTAGAAACTACTTACTCAACTTATCAAACGGCAAGCCATCCATCACGTCTCTGGGGACCCCCTTCCTGATACCTAATAACCACCAGTACTGACGGTTATAGGTCTGCTTCCCCTTCTCTGGTTTTATGCTATGAGGAGTCCCAATGTACCTGACACCTTTTGTTTTCTCTGATTTTTCCTCTAGAGTTTTTACAGGTCCATATTTCCTACTATAATTAATCAGATCCTCTGCAACCTCACCCCATGTCCAAACTTTGCAATTATCAGCAGGTGAACTCTGTTGTGAATCTGGTGGCTGAGAGGGAGTTGAATATGGAGTAAATCCGGGATCAGTAGATCCAGTTTAGTCGCTTGGGTGTCCAAGCAATCTATCCAGCCTGTGTACAGGACCTACAGCTGCTATGGTTTTTTGAAGGAGAATTGCTGTAGGTTTAAGTGATTCAGGAAGGCCTCGAATTAAAGGGGTCATAAGTTCAGGCATCACAGGTGATTGCATCGGGGATTCGCATCCAGTAATTAATTTCCTTTCATGTATCATTTGTAGGCAAGCGGCTTTGTGAACACTTTCCAGAAGTTGGTCAGGGGTCCCAACTATAGCTAAAGGGTCTCCCCTTTCTAGAGGATTGAGTACCCCAGCCCAGAAAGCTGCGCACTGAGTCAGGAACCATGTGTCACGTTTGTCTCCTGTTGTTAAGAAAACTCCATGTCCCCAATATCCAGTGGCCTCCTGTTCAGTTAATTTAATTTGGTCTCCTCCAGTGAGAGACACTTGGAAAACATATTCGGTCTCGGATTCGTGGGGGAGGCATCCATACTCCTTTTTTAACTTAACCAATTCAGTAGCAGTGTATGGTATTTGTTTAGTGGTGATATGCGGGTCAAAATCTTCATCGAGGTAATTATATTCTGTTTTAATCAGGGGTCTCATGCGAGGGCAACACTTGTCCCCACAATTTTTCACTAACACTAGTTCTTTCTGGGGGTATATTTGGTTAATGTGAGGGGTTTCTTTTTCCTCTGTCTCTTTTGGTGGGTCAGAATTCTTTGAATTTTCAAGATGTTCCTCTCTCAAGGCAGACCGCAACAAATGATTCTCATTCCTTTCCTCATCTAATTGTTTCTGCAAAATCTTCACTAGATTTTGAAGGGAATCTATTATTGCTTTCTCTTCATTACACTGCTTGAAGCGGTTATCTATAGCTGCTGTAAGGCATGCTCCTAAGACAGAGCAGATTATAGATTTATTTCAGCCAAGTTTGAATTTTGTCTCATGTTGTAAAGAACATACTCTATCAGTTACACTCTCCCAATTAAACCAGTTATTTTGTGCCCACTCTTCCCCTCCTGGAGAGGGTCTGGCATTGTGTTTTGCTAGCATAGCATAAAACGCAATTTTATCTTTTGCACTGGGGTTTTCAGTCATTTTATGAAGGGACAAAAACTACTACAGGGAGGTAAACTTAATCACACACTGCAACACACACAGAACTTGGCTGTGTCTCCCTTTGCTTCCCTGAGTGGGTGAAGAGCCCAAAATCTGCCTGGGAGGTACTCCTTAAGTTAYTTATGGTTGTCTCTTCGCTACACCAAGCAGACCAAATGCACACACACAAACACCAAAACCAGCAGTTCCCCCTTTTGCACTGAGATCCTTTTGTGAAAATCTGAAGACAGAGGGGTGCTTTTCACTTAGGTATGTGCAGTTTGCAAGAAATTCGAGTCGCCCCCCTTGCTTTCTAGACAGCGCTCACCCTTTCGGGGTGTCGGGCTAGGTGCAGCTGGAGCGAAACGTCCTTCCCCTATTACAGACTACACACAACATTGCAGCCCCTTCAGTCTATCAGATCCTGCCGACTACGCCATTTAAATGTCACGATCCGCTAATACGAGCGGAGGTCGTGATGGTTCGATTAACCCATCTCAGAATATAGAAGACACAACGGGGATTTCAATTTTAATCAACAGTGCACTTTTATTGAGTGCCAACAACACGATTATGCGATAGAGGAGAGAGAGAAAGAGATATAAAGAAACAAAGTATCGAGAGAAAAAGAGAGAGAGAAAGAGGGGGGGGAATAGCTACCAACGGATGAGCCGAAGTCCTCCTGGTCCTGCCAATAGATTCGCTGGCGTCTGTGGCGAGATCTCATAATGGTAAATTCAGAGAGTCCCTTTATAGTCTTTTTCAAAAACGGAGGGAATAGGGGGTCAGCTGGCCAGGAGGTGAGGAAATCCTCAGGAATGCCCTCAGCGGGTGCACCCGCAGGGGAAAGGAGGCAAATGGCCAGGAGGTGAGGAAATCCATAGTGGGTGTACAGGACAGGTTATCACGATCTGTACTAGTTTCCTCAGGAATGCATACCAGTCCTCAGTGGCTGCACCCACAAGGGGAAAGGGGGGGACCAGTCCTCAGTGGGCGCACCCACAGGCAACACTTGGCAAACATCCCACCTTGGCCAGGCCGGGTCCTCCCCTCCTTTTTAGGCTTTTAAGCCTCTGTCCATGTCGATGATGGTGAGGAAGATGAGGGATTTTTGGACTGTCTCGTACAACAGACTGGTGTATCTGACCTTSTTCTTTCGTGGGCTGTCTGTAACAAACAAGTAAAACCCTGGGGCTCCATGCTTTCCTTTGTATGCAAAAGACTTGTCATTCTGGTGCCAGAGACCAAGGGCAAAATGTGGATTTCCTGTCCAAAACCTAAGACATCCTAGGATTTCTGCTCACCAAATGCTGCCTGGACAGACAAATCAAGCTGCATGTGACCTGCTCAATACTGCCTTTCATGCACTCCTGAGACACTTGGGCTAGCTGTGAGCCTTGAGAGATTTTATCAGAGCAAGCAGAGCATGACAAGGCATGGAATTGGTGGGCGAAAAGTGGTCTTGCATTGCAGGTGGGGGATGGGCATGCAAGGGAATGCCAGGCAAGGGAAGCCTAGTAGGGCAAGACAAGGAATTGATCACAGACATTAAAGGTGTATTCAAGGATTCCTCGCAGACAAAAGTGGCCTGGACAGATTGGTCTGTCGGACCTTCATCTTACATGGGCTGTCAGTAAGAGGCAAGTAAAACCCTGGAGCTCCGTACTTTCCTTCCTATGCAAAAGAACTGTCATTCTGGTGCCAGAGACCAAGGGCAAAATGTGGATTKCCTGTCCAAAACCTAGAGACATGCTAGGATTTGTGCCATACAATAGGTGCCCATACAGATGATTGTGACTGCACGTGACCTCCCCATGGCTTGCTTTCATGTGCTCCTGAGAAACTGGGGCTAGCTGTGAGCCTTGGGAGTCTTTGTCAAAATAGGCAGAGCAAGAGAATGCATGGAACTAGAAGGAGAAAAGGGGTCTTGCATTGCAGGTGTGGGATGGGCATGCAAGGGAATAAAATGCCACGGAAGCCTAGCAGGGCAAGACAAGGAGTTGGTAGCAGATATTCAAGGTATATTCAAGGATCGCTCGCAGACAAAAGTGGCCAGGACAGAGTGGTCTGTCTTTCTTGTTGCATAGGCTGCCTGTAACAGGCAAGTAAAATCCTGCGGCCCCATACTTTCCTTCCTATGCAAAAGAGCTGTCATTCTGGATCCAGAGCCCAAGGATAAAATGCGGATTGCCTTTACAAAACCTAAAGACATGATTGAATTTGTGCCATCCAAAAGCTGCACATACAGATGGCTCTGGTTGCATGTGAGCTCCCCTGGGCTGCCTTTCACGTGCTGCTGAGACACTGGGGCGAGCTGTGAGCCATAGGAATCTTTGTTGGAGTACACAGAGCAAGAGAGGTTCAGGAACTGGCAGGAGAAAAGCCTTCTTGAATTGCAGGTGGGGGATGGGCATGCAAGGGAATATAAGGCTACGGAAGCCTAGTAGGGCAAGACAGGGAAATGCTTGCAGATATTCAAGGTATATTCAAGGATGGTTGGGAGACAAAAGTCTGGTCTATCTGACCTCGTTCTTGCATGGGCCATCTTTAACAGGCAAGTAAAACCCAGGGGCTCCGTACTTTCCTTCCTATGCAAAAGAACTGTCATTCTGGTGCCAGAGCCCAAGGGCAAAATGTGGATTGCCTGTCCAAAACTTCAGATACGGTAGGACTAGTGCCATTCAAAAGCTGCCCATACAGATGTCTGGCTGCACATAACCTCCCCATGGCTGCCTTTCATGTGCACCTGAGACACTGGGGCTAGCTGTGACATTTGGGAGCCTTTGTCGCAGCAGGCAGAGCAAGACAAGGCGTGGAACTAGCAAGAGAAAAGGGGTCTTGAAGTGCAGGTGATGGATGGGCATGCAAGGGAATAAAAGTGCACAGAAGCCTTGCAAGCCAAGTGAAGGAATTGCTCACAGACATTCAAGGCATATTCAAGGTTTTCTGTCAGACAAAAGAGGCCAGGACAGACTGGTCTGTGTGACCTTCTTCCTGCATGGGCTGTCTATAACAGGCAAGCAAAACCCTGGGGCTCCATGCTTTCCTTCCTATGCATAAGAACTGTCATTCTGGATCCAGAGCCCAAGGGCAAAATGCGCACTGCCTGTCCAAAGTCTAGACATTCTAGGATTTGTGCCATACAAAAGCTGCGTGGACAGACAAATTTAGGTGTATGTGACCTCCCCTAGGCTTTATTTGAAGTGCTCCCGAGACACTGGGGCTAGCTGTGAGCCTTGGGAGTCTTTGTAAGAGCAGGCGGAGTAAGACAAGGCCAGGAATTGACAGGAGAAAAGCGTTCCTGAATTGCAGGTGGGGGATGGGCATGCAAGGGAATGCCAGACAAGGGAGTCCTAGCAGGGCAAGACAAGGAGTTGCTCACAGACATTCAATGTATATTCAAGGATTGCTCGCAGACAAAAGTGGCCAGGACAGACTGGTCTGTCTGATCTTCTTCTTGCATGGGCTCTCTGTAACAGGCAAGTAAAACCCTGTGGCTCCGTGATTTCCTTGTTATGCAAATGAACTGTCTTTCTGATGCCAGAGCCCAAGGGCAAAATGTGGATATCCTGTCCAAAACCTATGGCGTGCTAGGATTTGTGCCATACAAATGCTGCATGGAAAGATGTGTGTGGTTTCACCTGACAGTCCCATGGGTTCCTTTCATGTGCTCCTGAGATACTGGGGCTGCCTGTGATCCTCGGGAGTCTTTGTCGGATCACGCAGAGAAAGACAAGGCCAGGAAGCAAGGCAGTCAGAGTCATAGAAGACAGAAATGCATGGCTTGACCGGGAGAAATGGGTAGGTTAGTCAAGTTAAGGGATGAGTGAGAAAGTCAATGCTAGGAAAAAGGCATGGTATCAATGGACAGGAAGAACATGGGTGAGTGAGGGAGGCAAAGAAGGGATGGTAAAGAAAGGCTAAAAAATGCAAAGGAGGTGCAGGCCAGGCCAGGCTAAGCCCTGGAGGAAAGCAGTAGGAAGGTCAAGTGTGGGGGATGGATATGCAAGGGAATGCAAGGCAAGGGAGGCTTTGCAGGGCAAGGCAAGGATTTCCTCACAGACATACAAGATACATTAAAGGATTGCTCGCAGACTAAAGAGGCCAGGAAAGACTGGTTTTCTAGCCTTGATCTTCCATGGGCAGTCTGTGATATTCATGCGAAAGGCAGCCCAGGGGAGGTCACGTTCAGCCAAACCTGTCTATATGGGCAGGTTTTGTATGGTACAAATCCTAGCATGTCTCTAGGTTTTGGACAGGAAATCCACATTTTGCCCTTGGCTCTGGCACAAGAATGATAGTTCTTTTGCATAAGAGGAAAAGTACGGAGCCCCAGGTTCTACTTATCTCTTACAGACGCAGGAAAGGTCAAGGCAAGACAGACCACTGTGTCCTGACCGCTTTTGTCTGCGAGCAATCCTTGAATATACTCTGAATGACATCGACAAATATTTGAATATACCTTGAATGTCTGTGAGCAATACCTTGTCTTGCCCTGCTAGGCCTCCCTTGCTCRGCATTCCCTTGCATGCCCATCCCCCACCTGCAATTCCAGACTCCTTTTCTCCTTCTAGTTCCATGCATTCTCTTGCTCTGCCTATTTTGACAAAGACTTCCAAGGCTCACAGCTAGCCCCAGTGTCTCAGGAGCACATGAAAGGCAGCCATGGGGAGGTCACGTGCACCACACCCATCTGTATGGGCACTTATTGTATGGCAAAAATCCTGGCATGTCTCTAGGTTTTGGACAGGCAATCCGTATTTTGCCCTTGGGCCCTGGCACCAAAAAGACAGTTCTTCTGCATAAGAAGGAAAGCATGGGGCCCCAGGGTTTTACTTGCCTCTTACAGACAGCACATGCAATAAGAAGGGCTGAGAGACCAGTCTGTCGTGGCTGCTTCTGTCTGCGAGAATTCCTTCGATATACCTTGAATGTCTGCAAGCAATTCCTTCCCTTGCCTTCTAGGCTTCCGAGGCCTTGTATTCCCTTGCATGCCCATCCCCCACCTGCAATTCAAGACTCCTTTTCGCCTGCCAGTTCCTGGCTTTGTCTTGCTCTGCATGCTATGGCAAAGACTCCCGAGGCTCACACATAGCCCCAGTGTCTCAGGAGCACATGAAAGGCAGAACAAGGGAGGTCACGTTCAGCCAGAGCCGTCTGTATGGACAGCTTTTGCATGGCACATATTCAATCATGTCTTAGGTTTTGGACAGGCAATCCACATTTTGCCCTTGGGTTGTGGCACCAGAATGACAGTTCTTCTGCATACGAAGGAAAGCAATGAGCCCTAGTGTTTTACTTGCCTGTTATAGACAGCCCACGGAAGAAGATCAGACAAACCAGTCTGTCCTGGCCGCTTTTCTCTCCCAGCCATCCTTGAATATACCTTGAATGTCTGCGATCAATTGCTTCACTTCCGTTTTAGGCTTCCCTTGCCTGGCATTCCCTTGCGTGCTTATCCCCAAACTGCAATGCAAGAACGCTTTTCTCCTGCTAGTTCCATGCCTTGTCATGCTCTGCCTGCTCCAACAAAGTCTCCCRAAACTAACAGCTAGCCCTGGTGTCTCAGGAGCACATGAAAGGCAGTCATGGGGAGGTCATGTGCAGGTAGATTTGTCTGTCCAGGCAGCTTTTGGATGGCACAAAACCTAGCATGTCTTAGGTTTTGGACAGGCAATCCACATTTTGCCCTTGGGCTCTGGAACTAGAATGACGTTTCTTTTGCCTAGGAGGTAAATCACGGAGCCCCAGGGTTTTACTTGCCTGTTACAGACAGCCCATGCGAGATCAAGGTCAGACAGACCAGTCTGTCCTGGCCGCTTTTGCCTCCCAGCCATCCGTGAATATACATTGAATGTCTGCGAGCAACTCCTTGTCTTGCCCTGCTAGGCTTCCATGGCCTTATATTCCCTTGCATGCCCATCCCCCACCTGCAATTGAACACCCCTTTTTCTCCTGCAGTTTCCTGGCCATGTCTTGCTCTGTGTGCTCCGATAAAGACTCCCGAAGGTCACAGCCAGCCCCGGTGTCTCAGGTGCACGAAAGGCAGCCATGGGGAGGTTACSTKCAGCCAGACATGTCTGTATGGGCAGCTTTTGTATGGCACTAATCCTACCATATCCGATGTTTTGGACAGGCAATCCACATTTTGCCCTTGGGCTCTGGCACCAGAAGGACAGTTCTTTTGCACAGGAAGGAAAGCACAGCGCCCCAGGGTTTTACTTGCTTGTTACAGATGGCCCACGCAAGAACACGGTCACATACACCAGTCTTTCCTGGCCACTTTTGTCTCCCAGCCATCCTTGAATACGCCTTGAATGTCTGCGAGCAACTCCTTGTTTTGCCCTTCTTGGCTTCCCTTGCCTTTTATTCTCTTGCATGCCCATCCCCCACCTTCAATTCAAAACCAATTTTCTCCTCCTAGTTCAAGGACTTGTCTTGCTGTGCCTGCACAGACGAAGACTCCCAAGGCTCACAGGTACCCCCAGTGTCTCAGGAGCACATGAAAGGCAGCCATGGGGAGGTCACATGCAGCCACACCCGTCTCTCCGGGCACTTTTTGTATGGCACAAATCCTGGCATGTCTCTAGGTTTTGGACAGGCAATCCACATTTTGCCCTTGGGCTCTGGCACCAGAATGACAGTTCTTTTGCATAGGAAGGAAAGCACAGAGCCCCAGGGTTTTGTTTGCCTGTTACAGATGGCCCATGCAAGAACAAGGTCAGATAGATCAATCTGTCCGGGCCAGTTTTGTCTCCCAGCCATCCCTGAAAATTCCTTGAATGTCTGCAAGCATTTCCCTGACTTGCCCTTCTCGGCTTCCATGGCCTTATATTCCCTTGCATGCCCATCCTCCACCTGCAATTCAAGAAGGCTTTTCTCCTGCCAGTTCCTGAACTTGTCTCTCTCTGCGTTCTCCTACAAAGACTCCCAYGGCTCACAGCTAGGCTCCAGTGCCTCAGGAGCACATAAAAGGCAGCCCAGAGAGGTCGCATGTAGCCAGAGCCGTTTTTTTGCAGCTTTTGGATGGCACAAATTCAATCATGTCTTTAGGTTTTTGTAAAGGCAAACCGCCTTTTCCCCTTGGGTTCTGGCACAAGAACGATAGTTCTTTTGCACAGGAAGGAAAGCACAGAGCCACAGTGTTTTACTTGCCTGTTAGAGATGGCCCATTCAAGAAGAAGGTTGGACAGACCACTCTGTCCTGGCCACTTTTGTCTGCAAGCAATCTTTGAATATACCTTGAACGTCTGTGAGCAATACCTTGTCTTCCCCTGCTAGTCCTCCCTTGCCTGGCGTTCCCTTGCATGCCCATCCCCCACCTGCAATTCAAGACCCCTTTTCTTCTTCTAGTTCCGTGCAGTCTCTTGCTCTGCCTATTTTGACAAAGACTGCCAAGGCTCACAGCTAGCCCCAGTGTCTCAGGAGCACATGAAAGAAAGCCATGGGGAGGTCACGTGCAGCCACACCCATCTGTATGAGCACCGATTGTATGGCACAAATCCTAGCATGTCTCTAAGTTTTGGAAAGGCAATCCACATTTTGCCCTTGGTCTCTGGCACCCGAATGACAGTTCTTTTGCACAGGAGGTAGAGCACAGAGCCCGAGTGTTTTACTTGCCTGTTACAAAYGGACCATGCAAGAACAAGGCCACACAGAGCAGTCTATCATCTCTGCTTTTGTCTGCGAGCAATCCTTGAATATACCGTGAATGTCTGCGAGCAATTCCTTGTCTTGCCTTGCTAGGCCTCTCTTGCGTGGCATTGCCTGGCATGCCCAGCCCGCACCCTTGACCTGCCTACTGCTTTCCTGTAGGGCCTGGCCTGCCCTGCACCTCCCCTGCATTTCTTAGCCATTCTTCATTACCCCTTCCTTTGCCTTCCTCCCTCACCCGTGTACTTCCTTGCCATTCCTATCATGTGGTGCCCTTGCTTTGACTTGTTTGTCCATCTCCCACCTCCACTTCCCTACCCATTTTTTCCAGCCCAGCCCAGCCTTGCCTTTCCTTTCCTTTCCTTCTCCTTCGATGACTCTCGTTGTCTTTTCGACCACTTTTTTGCTTTGCCTTGCAAAGCCACCGCCGGCCTCTCCTTGCCTTTCAAACCCTCCTTTGCCTGGCATTCCCTTGCTCACTCTTTCCCCCACCTGCATTTCAAGAATGCTTTTCTCCTGCCACATCTCAGCCTTGTCTTGGCCTCCTTGCTCCGACAAAGACACCCAAGGCTCACAGCTAGCCCCACTGTCTCACGAGCACATGAAAGGCAGCCATGGGGAGGTTACCTGCAGCCAGACATGTCTGTATGGGCAGCTTTTGTATGGCTGATGTTTTGGGCATTTCTGAAGTTTTGGACAGGCAATCCACATTTTGCCCTTGGGCTCTGGCACCAGAATGACAGTTCTTTTGCACAGGAAGGAAAGCACGGAGCCCCAGGATTTTACTTGCCTGTTACAGATGGCCAATGCAAGAACAAGGTCAGATAGACCAGTCTGTCCTGGCCACTTTTGCCTCTCAGCCATCCTTTAATATGCCTTGAATGTCTGCGAGCAATTCCCTGTCTTGCCCTTCTAGGCTTCCGTGGCCTTTTATTCCATTGCATGCCCATCCCCCACCTGCAATTCAAGAAGACTTTTCTCCTGCCAGTTCCTGAGCCTGTCTCACTCTGCGTTCTCCAAAAAAAATTCCCAAGGCTCACAGCTCGCCCCAGTGTCTCAGGAGCACATGAAAGAAAGCCATGGGGAGGTCACGTGCAGCCGGTGCTGTCTGTATGTGCAGCTTTTGTACAGCAAAAATTCAATCATGTCTCTAGGTTTTGTAAAGGCAATCCGCATTTTGCCTTCGGGCTCTGGCACCAGAATGACTTTTCTTTTGCATAGGAAGGAAAGCACAGAGGCCCAGTGTCTGAGGGGCAGAGAAGAAGCTGCCTGGGGAGGTGATGGGCGGCAGCAACTTTCTGTGCTGGCACATTTGGTGTGGAAGCGCTGCCTCAACTTGTGCAATGATGGAGTTGGTATCCATCTTTGGAAGGTGGTCTCCTGCAAGACTCAATTGGGCATGTGGTTTCCACTTGTCCGAGGTGGCCTTCTGGAATTCTGGCAGTGCACTTCCTACGGAAAAGGTAAGCAGCTCTGCTCACTCTTGGTGTGCAGCTGATCTRGTGGCCTGGGCACGTAATGCCTAGGAACAGTCTTCTGGCACCTTGGTTCGGGATCAGTGGCTGCATGTTTTGTGTTTTGGAGGAGGGGATGCCATTTCTTTGGAGATGGCCTTACAGTGCCTCTCTTTGGCAAGGAAACCACTTTGGGATCCGCACGGTGGGTGGTCTTAGTGATGTCAAGCCTTTTCCTAAGAGGCAGTTCTATCAGTTAGAGCTTGTTGACGTGTTGCGGTGGGAATGCCAAAGCCAAGCAGTGGAGCTTTTGGTCCTGGTCCCTTCAGGGTGTGAGCAGTCCCTGGTGCCGTTGAGTTTGGATGCCGACTCTGTGAGACTGAAGGATTCTGATGGAAGATAGAGCTGAGAAGGAAAATGCAGCTAGCAGGGCGTGTGCTGCTAATTCGAGGGATGCCGTTGAAGTTGAAGGCAGCAAGGGCTTTCTCAGTTGGCACTTTTGGGAGCTCTGTTTTGCCAGCTGTTTTCTGGAGCCTGTAGGCGGACTCTGCCTCAATGAAAAGATGTTCCAGGGCAAAGAAGTTGGTGTTGGCATTTGTGTGGTGCAGAGAAGAGTTTGCATTTGGAAGGAGAAAATCAGCGAAATGTTTTTGTGCTGACACGGTTGAATTGGGAGCAGTGAGGCTCGGAAGGTGGCTGTGCGCTTGGGGTGCTTTGAAGGCGGGCGAGGTGCGCGTGGTTCTTTTGTAAGTCGACAGCGCCGTCTTGTGGTCGTTTCTATGAGTGCGGCCTGAGTCCAGGCAAAAGCCACAGGCTGCTCCGTGCCGGCAACCTTCGCGGGGGAGCAGTTAGCGGAAGAGCTCCGTTGTGGGTGCTGGCTCTTGGAGATGGAAAGGATGTGATCGTGCATGTAGCTGGGAAGGAAGACGAATGGTTTCATTGTTGGCTGTGCAGTCGAGAGGCTGCAAACGAAAAGGCAATTCCAGCACTGCCTCTTTCTTTGAGCAGCTTTTCTGTGGCATCAGCTGCTCAACATGGAACCTGCACCCGTTGAACTGCATCAAACTCCCACATATGCGGCTCTATGAATCAGCCCAGTGTCTCACTCTCGCACATCCCGAACCACTTCCAAACCTCCCAAAGAAAATGTGCTAGAACAAAAAGTCGGTGCTGGCTTTCATCTTCCCCTTGCAGTCTGTAAACTAGACAATACACACGAGTGATTGGCACTTTCCTTCTCAGCTCTCTCGATAGCAGCACGTTCTCTGATGGTGGCGGAGTCCGTGGCTTAAAGCACAACATTTGCAGCTGCAGTTGGGACTGAGAGATGTGGCAGGAGAGAAAGCATTTGCTGAGCTTCCCTCTTCCCTGTGAAAATGATCTTCGCAGCTCAGTCAGTTTCACAGGTCTTCAGTGTCGCTGAGTGCAAGCAGCTCTATCTCGCCCAGAAGGAAGCGTCAGGACGGAAGGCGTTCCTACCTGACTCCCTTCTCCTAGCAGACTTCCAACTGCTCACAGCGTGCCAGGACGACGCACCTTCCTTCTCACGTCTCTGTGCTGTGGCATTTTTCCACCCTGCCATGTCTTTTGCGAACGTCCAGCAGCTGCTCCCATAGAAAAGGCTCCTGAAGAACAAACCATTACTGGGCTGCACCTTCCCCTTGCTGCACGGAAGCAACACCAAACTCACCGCTGCACTCGGGACTTTCCTTCTCCGCTGCATCTCCCATCGCGTTCTCTGCCTCTCAGCGTCTACAGCTAAACAGTGTTGTTTCCAATAGGGCTCGGAGAAGACAGTGTGCCAGCAAAGGGAGCTTTCGTTGAACTTGCCCCTTAGAAAAGGTCTCTTGAAGCCAGCAGGCTAGCGAGCGGCAGCCCCGCTCCTCTTGCATCCTGAAGGCTGTGCACAAGCACGGTGCTATGCACTTCATTCTTCGCCTTCTGTGACATGATGCGCTTTCATTCTGCCGGCCTGCGAAAAGGCCCTCTACTTCTCGCACAGAACGTTGTGCCGGCAAAGAAGAGCTCCAGCTCACTGCTTCAGCCGAAACACGCCAGGGTCATGGTGGTAGTCTCGCAAAAGGGAATGCTCAACGCAGTCACTTCTTTCGTGTCTCTTTTTTCCTGACTAGCTTAGGAAAGCTGGGCTAAACGAAAGAACAAAACTTTACCTAAAGCTAAGTGCAGCTGAACTTAAGAAGCATACACCAAATATGTGCCATGCAGTTTAAAGCGCCGCAGAAAAAGCAATGCTGAGAACTGTCTCTTTTGGTTTGGGACGTTTTGTTTAAGGCAGCACATTGGGAAGTCTCTCGATGAGATGCAAAGGAGAGGACTCCACATTCCTTTTGCAAGAAACTTCACCTGCCTTTTGAAACCCTTGGTTAGCAGCACCATCAAGGGGCAAGAAGACTGCATGCCAGGAAAGAAATGCTTTCTTGATAACACCTCGTTCACGCAGCTTTTCAACAAAACCGCTCAGGATCATTCTACGCGCGATCCTTCTTAGCTCTTTGAACAGTCCCATTCGAAAGCCAGCGGCACAATTGCAAAAGCGGTTGCATAAGGGGACTAAGGTAAGCATAAGCGTGCAGCAGCACGCCATGGGCTGTGTGCAGCTTGCGGACGGCAAGAAGCCAGGAATGGCGCTGGAAGGCGGCAGAAGACTGTGGCGGCATAGAATCGCTGCAGCACCCTGCTTCAATCCAAAGACGCCGCTGCCGGGCCCCTTCCTTCTCAGCGCCGTGTACCCGCACGTTGTGTCCCGCTTGGAGAGTGAACGTAAGCGGAAAGCTTTTCRGCTACAACTCRCAGCGAGAACAAGCATCCAGGACAAGAAGCTTGCTCTCAGCTTGCCCCTGACGCCTAAAAGCTTGTCTTTGCGGCACACTTCAGGTCCAGTCGTCTTTCCTGGGCAGCCTGTAAACTGCCGGCACACTCTGCTGGATGCTGCCCCTTCCTTCTCAGCGGCATGTATCAGCACGCATCTTCCAGCCTCACAAGGGGCAAAGCTCGGGCTAGAGCTCTCGCACAGACAACTGTCTCGTCACCAAAACATGTTCTTCAAGACCCCTTGTCGTTGCCCACATTGCCGTGCTTTCTTGAAAATCTTGCACGTAGAAAGACTCATCCAGCAAGTGCTTCTCTCCTGGCACTGGTCTCTGAGTGACAGCTAGGCAGACACTTTGCACTCGGCAAAACAGAAATAATAGGCTTGTACATCGTGCTGAGCAAAAGCCGTGCCCAGCACCCTGTGGACGCTTGAGGTCTACATGCTGAAATCAGGCAAAGTAGCTTGCCATCGCTGGGCTTCRCTTCTTCCAGCTGTTGTATGACAACAGCAGGCTCAATCGAGGTTTAACTCTGGCACCTGCGAGATGTTCTCAAGCGCTTYGAAGAAAGGAGCATGGTTTCAGTGCGTGGTGTGTGCTTGAAATGCTGCTCCGAGAAGCCGCAATGCAGCGCGTGCTTCTGTCCTGACACTTCTCCGTCTCTGCGCGACATGRGCACTTCRCAGAACTGAAAGGACACGAGGGGACTAAGCTGAGCAGAAGTCTCTTGAAGGAATGMCGCTGGAAGGCAGCATGCCTGGTACAAGCCAGCGATTGTAACGGGGAGAGTCAGCGACAGCTTCCCAAGCAGGCATATTTTCCTAGTCCAGCTCTACTCATACGCTGCCCACACAGCCACGATGCTTTGTGGCTTGCGCCACAAAACCAGGAGATTGGCACTTGTATACAACTTGCCTAGAATGGCCTACATTTCGATTGCATTGCCTTGCCTTTCATGCAGGCAAGGCAAAGTGTGGTAGGCAAGGCAAAGCACAGCAAGGAAGTCATAGTGTGTGCAACACAAGACAGATGTAGGCAAGGGAAGCAAAGCAAGGGGAGGCCAGGCAAAACTAGGTAAAATACTGACGGCAAGACAAGGCCAAGTGACTCCGAGTGCCTTTCCTTGGGAAGCAAAGGACATAGTCCCAGTGTTGGTGCAGCACATGTTAACCTGGCATGGGGAGGGAGGTTTAGTCCAGCAAGACGTCTGTTCTGGCACCTTCTGTGGAGGAGCAATTGCTGGACTTATTCAATAGCGCAGGTGATATCCAATTTCCCACTGGGAAGTTCCTGAATGAAGTGTGCAATGCTTTTCCATAGGAAGGAAAGCACGGAGGCTCAGTGTGTTTGAGGGGCAGAGAAGAAGCTGCCTAGTGGAGGTGAAGGGCGGCAGCAACTTTCTGTGCCGGCATAATTGGTATGGAAGCGCTGCCTCAATTTGTACAATGATGGAGTTGGTATCCATCTTTGGAAGGTGGTCTCCTGCGAGATTCAATTGGGCATGTGGTTTCCACTTGTCCAAGGTGGCCTTCTGAAATTCTGGCAGTGCACTTCTTTTGGACAAGGTAAGCAGTTCTGGTCACTCTTGGTGTGCAGCTGATCTAGTGGCCTGGGCATGTAACGCCTAGCAGCAGTTTTCTGGCACCTTTGTGCCAAATCAGTGGTTGCATGTTTTGTGTTTTGGAGGAGGGGATGCCATTTCTTTGGAGATGGCCTTACAGTGCCTCTCTTTGGCAAGGAAACCACTTTGGGATTCGCACAGTGGGTGGTCTTAGTGAATGTCAAGCCTTTTCCTAAGAAGCAGTTGTATCACTTAGGGTTGTCTGTTGAGCTGATGCAGTGGGAATGAAAAAGGCAAGCTATTGAGCTTTTTATCCTGGTCCCTTTAGGGTTTGAGCAGTCCCTGCTGCTGTTGCGTTTGGATGTTGAGTCTGTGAGACTGAAGGATTCTGATGGAAGATAGAGCTGAGAAGGAAAATGCAGCTAGCACGGTGTGTGCTGGTAGTTCGATGGGTGCAGCTGAAGTTGTAAATGGCAAGAGCTCTCTCAGCTGCCACTTTTGGGAGCTCTGTTTCTGCCAGCTGTTTTCAAGTGTGTAGGCGGACCGTGCGAGATTTAAAAGATGTGTTAGGGCAAAGGAGTTGGCGTTCCTGTTTCAGTGTGGTGCAAATAAAAGTCGGCACTTGAAAGGGGAAGATCAGCGAAATCTTTTGGTCTTGACACAGTTGAATTGCGAGCAGTGAGGCTTGGAATTTGGCTGTGCACTTGGGGTCCTTTGGAGCTGGGCGAAGGGTGTGTGATTCCTTTGTAAGTCGACAGCGCCATCGTGTGGTTGTTTCTATGAGCGCGGCCTGTGCCCAGGCAAAAGCCACTGGCTTTTCTGTGCTGGCACCATTCGTGGGGGAGCAGTTAGTGGAAGAGCTCCGTTGTGGATGCTAGCTTTTGGAGCCAGAAGGAATGTGATCATGCCTCCAGCTGGGAGGGAAGACTACTCGTTTGCTTGTCGGCTGTGTAGTTGATAGGCTGCAAAGGAAACGGCAATTCCAGCACAGCCTCTTTGTTCTAGAACCTGTTGTGTGGGGCCAGCGAGACTGGACTCTGTGAGACCAAAAGTGCATGAGGTCGAGCTGAGTGCACTGACTTGTGTGTTCTGCACTTTATAAGTTACAAGGCGAAAGTGAAGGCCAGTGCTTACTCTTTGTTCTTTTACCTGTGTTACGGTAGCAATTGTGACAAGGGTTGTTGCAGATAGGTAAAACCTTGCAAAATGAAGGCCTTCTTACCCTTGTAAAATCACAGCTCACTTCTGTTACCTTGGGTAAGTAAAAAGGCCTCTGGGAATGAGCTCAGCTAACTTAGAAGTAGAGAAAACAAGTTACATAACTTTCGCACGATCACCTCGTGGCTTATGGTGACTGGTTGAACTACTGTTTGTTGTGTTTCAATGGTATGTATTCTGATAATGGCTAACTGCTTAAAAAGGCTTGGTTTTTGTAATAAAGAGCTCTCCTTTGCACCTGCCTGGGAACTCTGTATCACTCTATTGACACAAAGGGTAAGTTTTGAACCCGTAGTCTGCAAGAGTGAATCACTGTGATGGTACCTGCAGCTGAGCAGGAAAGTGCATAACCCCAGGCTGTGTGTTGCTTTTAATAGGATGTGAGTTAAATATGGAGACAGCAACAGCTTGCTGAGCAGGCACGTTTTGTGACAAATGTTTACACTTGATAGAGCTAGTTTACATTCAGGAACTCTGCATGATTGAAAGAAAGAAGGTGATAGTACGTTTAGTATGAAATGAAAGGTCATAGCCCTGGTTCACATGGTGGTGTTGATGTCCTTGGAAGTGAATGTGAAACCCAGCAACTTTCCCCTCTTTTGTTTCCAGATTAAAATTATGGAGCTGGGCTCGGTGAGAGAGCAAAACTGAAAATGCACGTGCAGCTGAAATAAAAAAGCGTAACGCCAATGTGAGTCATGCAGTTTAATGCTGCATAGGAATACTGATGCCCAGCACAGTCTCTTTTGTTATAGGACCTTTTTTTAAGGCAGCAGATCCTGAAGGTCTCTAGGCCAGACTGAAAGGATATGCAGCTTAGAAGAAACTTCAGCTTCCATTTGCAACACTTAATTCACACCACAATCAAGTGGCAAGATGAATTCCCCTGCCAAGTAAGAAGCTGTTGCTGGATAATGCCTTCTCCTCGCTGCTTTTCAACTACACTCCACAGTATCAATCTATGCATATTCCTTCTCAGCTATGTCTACAGTCACATTCAAAGCCCAGGGACAGAATTGCAAAAATCTAGCAAAATGCTCATTCACAAACAGCTGAGAATGTGTCAGCTGAGAATGCTTGTGCTGTAACTCACATGTRACTCGCACTCATTGAACATCATCACACCCGCTTTCCTTCAAGTTCTCTGTACATCTGTGGTGGTTTGACTGTAAACCAGCAGGGGAAATTAACCCCACACAAAATACCTCAAGAGATTTTAGGTCAAAATTACAATTTTAATAAAAAAGGTTAAAATAAATGCAGGAATACGGAAACATCAGCCTAAACAAACCGACAGAGTCATGGTACAACCTGACACCCTGTTGGCCAGGGTGGTAGCTGTGTAGTCCAGTTAGGCACTGGTCCTGTAGAAAGGCCTGGTAGTCCAGTCCCGGTAGTCCAGTCCAGTAGAGCAGTGGAGTGGAGTCCTGTCGAGTGGAGTGGAGTCCAGTCCAGAGGAGTGGAGTAGTTGAGTCCACTCCCGAGGAGTGGAGTGGAGTCCAGTCAAGTCGAGAGTGATTTCTCCCATCCCAAATCCTTGCTTTTATGCCGTGTTTCTTGGCTGGTACCTCCCCCAGGGGCGAGGACTTCCACAATGGAAGAGGATTTTTCCCGATGTTCTATTGGTTGCTTCGGCAATGAGCTCGGATGATTCTCATGGTTTTTGACATTCTATTTTCACAAAGTCCAGTAATGGGCCATTAATCAAGATAAACTAATCAAGATGGGTGGTGTAATGGGCCATTAGCTGAGCTTATCTAATCAGGATGGGTGGTGCTTGCTGTCAGCTGGAGTGCTTATCTCAGTTGAGATAAGGAGTACCTCAGGGACCAGGTGTGTAACTGTGAATTATCCAGTTTATGTGGGTGGTAATAGAATATGTGGTTAACCCAGGACAACATCCCACTCTTTCACTCTCACAGATCACAAACACCTTCAAAACATCCGACAGCTGCTCCCATACAAAAAGCTTTAGAACAAAAAGCCGGTGCTGGCCTTCACCTTTCCCCCTGCAGCCTATAAACTAGACCAAACACTCTAGTGGTAAGTAATTTCCTTCTCAACTATAGATAGCATCGCATTCTCTCAATGTCGCAGAGTCCATAGCTAGACCAGAGTTTCCAGCTGCAGTTCAAATAGATAAATGTGCCAGGACAAGAAGCTTGCTTGGACCTTGCCTCTTACTTATTGGAAACTTGTATTCATTCCACTCTTTTCTCTTGCARTGTATGAACTGCACTGACATTATGGTGCTCTGCAATTTCCTTCTAAGCTATGGGTAAGGTCACACACTTTCAATTTTGCAAAGGCCAAGGTGTTCATATATCTCCCTACACAATGATGCACCAGAACAGAAGCGGTTGCTAGGTATGTTTTTCTTGCAGCAGCACTTCAACAACACACAACTCACACAGTAGCTATGCACCTTCCTTCTCAGCTACATGTAGTCTCACAGTTTTCGCTCTCACTGAGCCTAACTTTAAAATTTAACAATCCAGGAGCTGTTCCTTTGGAATGGTCCGAGAACAAAATCCTATTTTGTCTGTCTTTCTTACAAGCCCCCTTGAAGTACTCAAGAGTGGCAAGGTGAGGTCTCCCTGAGGCCTGCTCTTCCTCAAGGAAGAGGTGCAGGGCAAAAATCCCAGCAAGCTAAAGACACCTGGATAAATGGATTAATAGGATTGTGGGTTATGTTTGCCTGTGATAGCAAGGTCCTGGACATGGAGACAGAGGTGAAGATAGTCTCCTCTGTCCTAATTCTGCATATTTCTAAAAACCAGAGGAATCCAGTCTGAGCCTCTGAGGATCTGAGCTTGCAAAGTAATGGTTCATTTTTTTCCCTTTGGGCAGCATCCATTTTTACCATCAGCCAAGCCTCTCTCCAGCCTGACACCTCAAATCATTGCAGCGAAGCTATTGAGGGAGGACAAGAGACGCAACCACCCCAGGACTGCTTTCCCCAGTGGTAGCAAAGGGTGCGACTCAGAATCAAAACTTGATAAAGCCTCAGCTCCACAGAAAGATTCTCTTCCTTCTCACTCAGTGATTAAGCCAAACATTCACTTCTAAGTTCACAGTTAATTTTCATGTACATTCCCTAAATGTGCTGCTGTGTAACCACTGAAATTTTGCTATCATTTGTCTTCCTGTCATACTTCAGCAGCGTTTTTGCTTGTTCCACTAAATTATGGACAAAAAGTCATTTTGTTTTATTTTAAACACACAATAAATGCAGGAAGGAAACAGGGAAAAACAACTGTAACGCTAACCCTAACCCCAACCCCAACCCTAACCCGAACCCTAACCCTAACCCTAACCCTAACCCTAACCCTAACCCTCCTCAACACCTTTGAGGAGTTTGTTGTGGGACTTGAGAACTTATTGAAGTGTACTGTACAAAATTAGGGGCTTGTTAGCCATCACACTTGTGGAAGTCTATTATCAAATTTAAGGGCTTGTTAGCCAACACTTTTTGAGTCTAAATAGTGGGCTGGTTGCTGGAGTTAATGTGACTGTACAATAAAGCACAAGAGCTGCCTAACACGTCTGATGTCTTTGTTTAGCCTGATGAGAATTTGCAACAAAATTCATACATCCTGTATCAATATGTCCTTGACAATTGCTCCCACAGAAAACGGTGCCCAGACAGAAAGATGTTGCTGGCCTTTTCCATTCCTGGATAGCCTCTCATCCTGCACCTGGGTAGCCCTCACCTGTCCTGGGGCTAGGTGCTTTCCTTGCCAAAATAAGTGTGCTGCCATCGTTTGCTGGAGGCCACTTCTAAAATCTGGACACCAAAATAGAATATGTCTAGGGATTGCTGCCACACAAAAGGTGCGAGGACAGAAAGTGGTTGCTGGCCTTTCCCTCTTCTGGGCAGCCTATCATCTGCAGTAGCAACACAGGGGCTTGGTGCTTGCCTTGCCATATAACACTGCCTGGGGAAGGAAGGACATAGCCTACTGCTGCAGATGGGAGACCCCATCTTGGTAAAACCTCCTTTCAGGCAGCTGAGAGTTGTAAGGTACCTCTGAGCCCTGAAGGCTTTCTCATGGCCCAGACACTATTTTGTAGAAACCAAAGCTTTGCTTCTAGCCTTGAAAACCGCCTATTTATGGGTCAAATGTACCTCATTTCAGGTTCAAACTCAGGGTAAACTGAGGGCTGAAAGCCTCATGTTCTTCATGTCCAATGTCCCATTTGGAGTGTCCAAATACGGATTTCTAGGTTGTAAAGTCACTTTTTCAGGGCCAAAAGCCTCATTTGAAGGATCCAAGCCTGACTTTTAGTACTTTCTAGGACCCACAGTTTCATTTTTAGGGTCCAAAACTGCCTCATTTGTGTCTGAACCCTMATTTGTATCCTCCAAGTGCTGCTCTTAAGGTGTCAAGACTAATCCAAAGGGCCAAGACCATCATTTTGAAGGCCCCAASTCTGATCTGGAAGGTCCAAAGCCTCATTTGTAGAGACCAAAGTCTCATTTTCATGCCCAAACCACCTTTTTAACTTCCAAAGCCCTCCTGTCAGGGGTCAAAGCCTCCATTTTAGGATTCAGTCTTCAATTTGGCAGGCTCAAAGCTTTCTTTTAAGCCTCCAAGGAAGTATTTATAGGGTGCAAATGCTTGGTTCATGGTATCAAAGAATCCTTGAGGGCACAAAATCTAACTTCAGAATTTAAACCCTCCTTTTCATTTCCAAAGGCCCATTTTTAGGGACCAAAATCTCATTTTGAAGACCCGARCCCTCATTTGTAAAGTCCAAAGCCCTCTTTTACAGCTCAAAATTTCCGCTGGAGTGCTTTTATCCCTCTAATTGGGATAAAAGCTTCATTTCTTGGGGCCAGAGAGAAACCAGTGGTTCACTTCTTTTGCAGGATCCAAAGGGTCATTTGTAGCATTTCACATATTCTTTTCTTGTGCCTAAAGCCTCTGTTTGGGGCCAAAATCCTCATTCCTAGCCTCCCATCCTCTCCTTTATTACTCCCAGACCATTTTTTCAGGGCCCACAATTTCATTTGGAGGATTCAAACCTCATTTGAAACACAGAAATCCTTTGCTGCAGTTCCAAAGTTACATTGAGGGGGTCCAAAGCCTCACGTTTCCTTCCCAAAGTCTTAGTTTTGGCTTCCAAAGCAGATATTTTTAGGCTACAAAGCCTCATTTTTATTGCCCAAAGTCTCCATTTCAGTTTTCAACATCCCCTTTTGACAGTCCAAAGTGGGATTTTTCCTCTCCAAAGCTTCTTTTCGCATTCTAAACTGGTATTTTTATGACCCAGCTAAGTCATTTTTAGGGTCCAAGCCACATCTTGATTGTCCAAACCCTCATCTGCAAGATTCAAAGCCCTCTCTTATGGCCCCAAACCTCATTTATAGAACCCAAATCTTTGCTTCTAGGCTTGAAAGAAAATGGATGTGCTGGTTCAATTTCAGAGAAGGCAGCAAAGATGGTCAGTGGGCTGGAGCACCTCACTCATAAAGGCAGGCTTAGAGAGTTTGGGTTTTTTAGCCTGGAGAAGAGAAGGCTCCAGGGTCTTCTAGCACCTTCCAGTCCTGAAAGGGACTCCAACAGAGCTGGAGAGTGATGTTGCACGAGGGAGTATGGAGTGACACAGCAAGAAGTAATGGTTTCAAACAGACAAAAATTAGGTTTAGATTAGATTTTGGGAAGAAACTTTTCCCTGTGAGGGTGGGGAGGCCCTGGTACAGGTTGCTGAGAGCAGCTGTGGCTGCCCCACCCCTGGAAGTGTTCAAGGCCAGGTTGGATGGGGCTTGGAGCTATCTGGTCTAGTAGAATGTGTCCCTGCCCATGACAGGGGAGTTTGAACTAGATGATGTTTAGGCACCTGCCAACAAAAACATTCTAGGATTCTAGGATCCTATGGTTCTGTGATTCTGTGATTTGGTAATTCCATGAAAGTCTCATTTTTAGGGACCAAACACTTACTTTTAGGTCCCATACCTGCATTTTTAGAGTCCAGTGACTCGTGGCTACTCTGCTGGGGGCACAGCACCTGTCAGGACCCTGCCCTGGTGTAGACTCTCCATAGGCTCTGGCTCCCTGGTGGAGCCGTTGATGGTGACCTTAGGGGGACAGCGCTGCTGGCCAAATTCTCTTTTAGGCATCCATGACACCTTCAGCCTGGAGGAGAGGTCACCTGAAGGGTGCAGTCAAGGCTTTCCCACCCTCTCCTCTCAAGCAGGGGCTCCTGCAGTCACTTGTCCATGACCCTGGCAGAGGGCTGTGGAACATGTCCAAGGATGGAGCCTGCATGGGCTCACTGAGTAGTGTCTGCTGGTGCTCGGCACCTGCACAGCACCCTTTGCACCTCTGCTTTCTGAACTGCAGGGGGTCCCTGTCAGCCCATCTCTCCAGCCTGCCCTGGTCCCTTGGGACAGCAGCACGACCCCCTGGCCTAAGCGCGACTCTTCCAGTTTTCTGTCATCTGCCAATTTGCTGAGCATGTCCTCTGCCCCAGAAGACAGACCATTAGTTAAGCAAGATGTTAACCAGAATCAATCCCACTGCTGATTCCTGGGAGACACTGTTCCTGTCACCACACTAGATTTCGTGCCTCTGAGCAGCACCCTTAAGGCCCAGCCATCCAGCCTTTTTCATTCCCAAGCACTGTTGGCTCATCCAGTTCATGTCCTTTTGAGTGACTTGAACTCCATATTTGAAAAGAAGAGGTTGCCAGCTGAGCACATGCAAGCACACAGCATTCAAAATCCTATTACACAAACATCCCCCACCGGGTATTTCCACCAATTGCCTCAAAACCCAAGGAGAAGAAAACACCTTGTACATTATACATGCAAGGCTAACAAGGAGTTTTAGTTCTGGCTTTGGCTTTTCTGTCTGTTGGTTCCAAATGAGTGTTTCCTCTTCCTCTTCGCTGACTGGTGGTAGTCTGTGATCTCCACAAACCGTCTGCGGAGATCATAGCCTCGCTCTGGTGATCTGCCCTGGTCTTTCTGCTTTGGTAGGGGTTGGTCCCGAGCAGCACCGGGTGCAGTAGCCCTCTTGGAGCTGGCATTTGAGGACCCTTCAGGTGTTTCATCATTTGGGTCTTGGTCACAATATAGAGGGCTTCTTCTCCACTTGCTCCTTCTCCTCCTTGTTGACTGGTGGTAGTCTGTGATCTCCACAAACTGTCTGCAAAGGTCACAGCCCTGCTGTGAGGATCGGCCTTGCTCTCTCTGCCTTGGCAGGTGTTGCACCCAGGCAGCACTAGGTGCAGGAGCCCACTGGCAGCTTCTGTGGGAGGGCCCTGAAGCTGTGCCATCCCTGGGAGCATGGTCACGACCTGGAGGACTAGTTCTCTTTCTCTTCCTCCCTGTTGAGTTGTTGGAGTCAGTGCTGTTCATGAACCAGCTACAGTGATCTTTGCCCCACTGTGGGGATCTACTCTGGATCCTCTCCATGGCACTTGTCCTCTGGCAGTGCATCAACATAGTCCTGCCAGGTTGACCCTGTCTCCCTGCAGAACCCGGCTGCTTACTGCTGGCCCCCCACTGACTGAGGAAGGAAGGGGCATAGGATGCTGTCAGCGAGGAAGCCACCATTTCTCCCATTTTCAAATCAGAGCATCTGGAGAAAAAAAAGTGGTCTCTGTTTAGGGCATTCCTTGAGGCTCCTCTGGGATTCAGTCATTCTCTTGGAGCAGTTTCTATAACAGAAAGACTTCACCAAGGTCACCAATGGAAAATTCAGCGGGGGTCTTCCCACCAGATCTGCCCCTATCAGAGCAATCAAGCATCTCTATTCTCCCTATAGCTTCCATTTCACAGAATCCTAGAAAGGTTTGGTTTGGAGGGTTCCTTACATACCATCTAGTTCCAATCCTCCTGCCTTGAGCAGGAACATCTACGGATGGAGCTCCAAGCTCCATCCAACCTGACTTTGAACACTTTCAGGGATGGGGCAGTCACAGCTTCTCTGGACAACCTCTGCCAGTGCCTCACCATCCACATAGGCAAGAATTTCTTTCTAATATCTAATCTAAATATCTCTTTCACTTTGAAATTTTTACCCCTTGGCCTATAACTGCATTCCCTGATAAAGAGTCCCTCTCCACCTTTCCTGGAGGTCCCTTTAAGTCCTCTCTACATGACTGAGTTTCAGAGAGCAGACAAGGAGCAGCTTACACAGGGCAGCATCCTAAAGCCCAGCAAGAGGTGTGGGGTAGTTCAGAATTGACAGCACTGAAGGAAGCAGGGAAGAATTGTCTCCTATGAGAGAAACACCCAGGAGGATGAGAAGACAAACAGCAAAGCCAGGAAAAGGAAACATATTCTGAACACATAACCCTGGTTATTACCTGGAATAGAACAGCAAATAGGCCTGCTGCCTGAGAACTGCGTGGATGCCACAATTATCCACAGACTCATCATCCATCTTGTACCATAGTCCATTGCTGGCCTGCGAAGAAAGGCAATCATCTCTGGAGAGGAACTGCAGGTTTTCTCCACAACACCAAAGACAGAAAACAGGTGAACCAAGAGTACACCAAAACAAATCCAAATCAGCCCTGAAGGAGATCTTCTTCCCCAAAAGCCTTGGTTGCCTGTAACACTAACAAGGATGCTTGTCTTCACCAGCACACATTTTTCCCTATCAAGACAGAAGTTGCTGCTTACCTTTGCGTAGCAGAAAAAGTGTCCATCAAGACAGGTGTCACCGCTGTGCACCACGAGAGCATATAAGGAGTAGAGGAGGGGCTCTCCAGCTGTGTCAGACATGTATGGCCGAAGATCCAAGTACTCGGGATATTCCACAATCTACGGAGAGACCAAGTGGGCTCAGAAATTATCCTGAACTACCACATGAAATAGGTTTTCAGCACATAAGGGTTTGGGCAGCAGGAAACTGTTCTCAGCCAAAGCAGCTCTGTTCGAGTCCAGGATGGTCTTCTCATGGGAACTCTTCTCTCCCCAAAAAGGAACACAAGAAACTCAACATAAGCAGATTCTGAAAGAGTACTGCTTTGGGAAATCTCCTATTCCAAAGAGAAAATTGCACTGGAGTTGCATACACACCTTGCTGATCTTCTTGCCCATGTGATCGGCAGCCCTTTCCAGGCATGCCATGAAGACCTTGGGCACACGATGGACTGTAACCCTCTTAGAGGCAGTAACCTTCTGCTCACACCTTGAAACAAAGCAGAGCCAAGTGCTGAAATGCAACCCACCTTCCCCCAACAAGACCAGACAAGCTTTTGTGTCTCACATATCCTTACAGTATTTTAAGGCTACTCCATGCCATAAGGTCATATTAAAAAAAGCTGCATCTTATTATTGTGCGTTAAACCTCCATGAGAAGATGATTCTGCTCGATGACATGCAGCTCCTTCACATAGGATCAAGTGTTAATAAGGTGGTAGAAATCATCTTACTTGCTACATTTGAAGCAGTATTTTCCATCCAGCTTCCTGGGTGTCACAAAGTCCTCCAGAGCTGCAGTGAGGGATGAGGGTGTCTGGAGGAGTGAGAAAGGAGCCGCTGAGCTGTGGGAAATGCCAATGCCCGAACATTTCCAAGGAGTCAACACGAAGATCCAGGCAGCTGATGCAGAGGAGACCCACCATGACCCCACAGGCAGTGTCCAGAAGGAAGTAGAAAAAGGGTGTGATGCTGAACATTTTCTTTTTGTCCCGGCAGTTCCTGGGACCATCAAGAACTTCCTATCTGTGCCACCACTCAGTTCAGCTACCAGTGACATGCAGAGGCATCAGCAGTGAAAACTGATCCAACCCATCAACCTGGGAACCAGATGGGTGTGAAGGAAGGAAACGGGAAGGAGGAGGGTATCATCCAGGGTACAGTGGGTAATGTGTGCTTGTCCAGCCTAAAGCTAGTACCATGGGGAGATCAGTGCCATGGTCTCCGCAGAAGGAGGTCCATGCCCCTTCCCACCCACCACCAAGATCTCTTGTGTTCACGGTCTACATTTTTAAGACAAATGTGTTGACTCTGGAAAGCTACAGGGGCCTTGGGATGTCTTGAAGCACTATTGCAAGCCTTCTTACTTTGATATCCAAAAGGACATGCAGGAAGGCCTTGTAGGAATCAGAAACTGCTTGGCACCTCAAGCATGTGACTGGAAAGAAAATCAAAATGCTGAGTGAAGGAGGAAGTTAATTGATCATGACAGTTTATGCTCAGGGTACCTACTATGCCAGTTACAGGACCAGCTGCTTATCACACACAGACAGAAGGGCGAAAACAATGCCAAGGAGAGCAACAGATGTGGAAACGTACCTCTGGATTTCAGAAAGCCCCCAAATATTTGATGGATTATGGTAGTTGTTTGGGAAGAGATGTCCACACTGGAAATAAACAGCAAAGCAGTTATCCTCTCCTCCAAAAGTTTAGCTTGGAAAGCCCTGGGCATAGGTTTTCCTTGATTGGGAGCACACCCAAGAGTCCAGTGGGCTTGGGAACATTGAAAAGGGCATTTACTTATGCTTACTTGCTGCATCCACTCAGACAAGCTCTCTGCATGGCCTCAAGAGCACAGCATAAGAATTCATAGGCATCTCCGGCCATGTCAGGCTCAAATTCTTCTCCTATGACTAAGAAAAATGTTAGTAGTTCTCACCTACAGGAAGTGGAGAGAACCTGTCAAAGCACCTGAAATTACTTACATTTGAGGTCCCTGACGACAGCCCTAGGCCAGATGGCACTGGCTGAGGAATGCAGGACCTTCCTAACGTGCGCTTCCATGATGCACATCATGCAGAAGCCTTGCCGATGACCTGAAGAGGGAAGGAGGGAAGGATGGAGGAAAGCTACTCAGGTTAGCACATCATCCCTAGCAGTGGGAAATCTAATGGAGATCTTGAAGTTTGAAGAACAGTCTTCACTCCTCGTCTCCCAAGGTGACAATGTCCTAACAAGCCTGGGACATTTTGGTGCATGGAAAATGTTCTTCAGAGGGAGGCTAAATTGTCACAAGTTTTTGGTGCTGTAAGCCAAGAGGGTTTAACTTGCAGGGACAGAGATACCAGGCTGGAAAGAGGTGCTTTCCTGAAGATGGACACACATCAAAGGGACAAGTGGCTTCTTCTTCTTTGAACACAAGCTCATGGGGCTGACAAAGAAGGGCTACTGTCCTCCTAAATGCAATTCCAGGTTCTGTGAATCCTTAGGATGTGTTCAAGAGATTTACAAGGAGATAGTCCTGAAAGTACTCACACAACTGGCTATGGTCACGAGAGAGCAGGTAGTTGGCCAGAGGGGGTGTGTATGTGAGGCACTGCAGGATGACATTGATGTAGCAAGTACTGCCAAGGTTGCAGAGTCCTGCTCCAGGTCTCTGTCTTTGCTGCCAGTCCATGTAAATCTCCTCTGGGGGAAAGAGGATCCTCTGCGGCAGAGCCATTCCCTCAGCAATGACTGCAGGGAAATGATATTTGAAGAGATGTGACAATATCGTTGCTTGAAAGCACATTCAAAAGTTGAGTTCTCTGCAGGAGCACCTAGGACAACTGCTCTAATCCCCAACCTAGAAACATTGGGGGAAGCCTAACACCCCATTTACATCTACTAGTATGGAAACAATTTTGGAACAAAAAGTCTGTTCCCCTACTTAGTCTGCCAAAAGTCCAACAAACTCACACTCCTGTTTCTGGCCCTCAGGCTACCTTCTTTTCCCTCTAGAGCCTTGGATTATCAGTTCAAGTCTTCCCTTTTCCTGACTGTAATGTGAAGAAAACAAACAAGTACCTAGGGGTGTCAGCTCTTTCTGTGAGCAGTGTCCTCTTTCAAAGTCCTGTGCACTAGTGACAGAGTGACCAAATGCATTTTCCTGTGTCTAACCAAAACCACCCGGGTCAGTCTGGCTGCTCTCAGTAAATGTCCCAGATTTCACTCTAGTTTGTTAGCACAATGACACTCAGGGAAAAAGCACCAGCCATGTTGTCTGTGGTCATTCACAAAGTTGAAGGCTGCTGGCAAAGCTGTTACAGGAATTATTTCCCGTTGTGGCTGTTGCTCCTCTCAGGAACAGATGGAAAAGCTCTGGATGACAAAGGATCCAGATCCTCCTCCAGAAAGATCAGATCAGAACTAATCCCATCTCCTGCTGAGAAAGAAAATAAATGTAGCTTGACAATTAAAAAACCCCAAATTCGACACAAAGAACAGCTTCAACTGCCAGATTAATTTCATCAGTGCTTGTAGCTGCTCCCAAGGTCAAAGAATGCTTGGAAAAATGCAGACATGCAAGTAGCAAAGACAGGAGCAGAATTTTCCTGAAGACCAGCTCAGTCTTTGCTGGTCTGCTCCTTGAGATACCAAGGATTGGGCAGGTGAGGTCACAATTGCTGTACAGGTGCCACATCTCTGCCCCTTTGTGACAGGAGGCCACATGAGGGCATGTCTCCTTGTGCCCATGGAACCCTGTGGCTGCCACAACCTGGGCACTTGTCACAACTGGAAGTCACTGGACATCCCCTGGCAAAGGGTTCATCCACCAGCAAAACTCCTGTCTCTTCCAAGAGCTGCAGCAGCCAGAGGAATTAGAGGCTGCTGAGGGCTGTGAGCCTGGTTTGGTTGGCACACTCGTGGTGCAGTGGGTTTCTGTTCCATTCTTCCCAGGTACTGGAATGTGTTCCTGAGATTTGTGTAGCAAATCACCCGGGCTCTTAGGGTTCATTTCCAATGAATTTTCTCCACCCTTAAAGTCAGCTTCAGGCTGACCCTGAACTAGCAATACCAAAGGAACACCTACAGAAACTGTGCTAGGTGGGCCTTGGCTGGCTGCCACACCCCCACCTAGCATCTCTCTCACCCTGGCTCTCTCATCTTTGCTGGCTTTTTAGCAYGAGGGTTCTTTGGAAACCACCTCTCAGGAGAGCACATTAGAATCCAAAGCCTCATTTTAGGGTGCATACTCCTCACTGAGGGCTCAAAGCCTTATGTTCTTCATGTTCAAAGCCTCATTTGGAAAATAAAAAAAATTATTTCTAGGGTGTAAAATCCCACTTTTAAGCCCATATCTTTAGCATCCATATACTCTAGTACCCATAGTCTTTTTTTAGGAACTACAGTTTCATTTTCAGGGTCTGAAACCTCCTGATTTAAGTCCAAACTGCCCTTGTTTAGGCACAAAGCCCAAAATTCATCTGAAGGGCTCAGAGCAACATTTTGAAGGCTCAGAGTCCTATTTGGAAGGTCTAAAGCTTCATCTGCGTGGTCCAGAGCCTCACTTGTTTTGGTCACAGAGAGGAGCCCCGTGGAAGCTAAAAAGAGGGTTTGGACCTCGGAAACACCCTTTGGACTCTCTAAAGAAGGCTTTGGACTCTACAAATGAGCCTTTACCCTACAAATGAAACTTTGGACCTTTCAAATCAGGTAACATAAAACAGGTGGGAAGCTCAGAAATGAGGACTGTGGCCCTAAAACAGAGGCTTTAGGCATGAAAAAATTAGTAGGTGAGATACTRCAAATGACCCTTTAGAACCTAGTGGTTCTTCTCCACCCCCAAGAAATGAAGCTTTAGACTGCCCAGGGGAGGTAAATGCCAGCAACGTCTTTCTGTCCTGTTACCTTTTGTGTGGAGGTAATCCCTGGACATGTTCAGTTTTAGAGGTGGTCTCCTGAAAGTGGAGTGGGAACTTTTGAAGTGGGTTTCTTGTTTTCTGAGGAGAGTAAGAGGAACTGCAGGCCATGCTCCAGGGCTATGGGGACTCCCCACTTCTCTATGATGGAGAGTGGATGAGGAGGATATGGGTGTTCTACCTTGTACAGCAAGAGCTGTTGTTGGGTGCAGCCAACAACTGTGTCCCAGACAGCCATTCACTCTGGAAAGCAAAGAAAAACCGTGCTCTGCTCTGCATCTGCCAGCTCTCAACTCTCCTAATACCTCTGGGCTGTGGGGCAGTAGCAAGTGTGTTATTGCTGTCTGCAGCCCCAGATGGAGGCACCCTCAAAACAGCTGTGGCACCCCACAATACTGCATGCTGGGTCCCACCGACAGTCCTGTGGTGGCTGCAGATCTTTGTACCTCTAGGGGTGATGCTAGGCATCATGAAGGTGGGCTCCATTCCCTGCCGGAAGTCCATCTTGGCCTGCCTCACACTTGTTGGTTGATCCTCAGTGGCAACAGACACTGACAGCCCTGACAGATGTTCTGCAGCCTCTAAAACCTGCAGGTCCCTGTCTCAAGTGTCACAGCTAGTGGGTAGAAATATTACAGCATGCCCAAAAAGCTACTGAAGCTGAGCCACCCACAGACAGACTGCTGGGGTGACATGCTTCCCAGTGTGACACAGGGAACACCCACACTGTCACGGAGAAGGAAGGATGAGCACTCTCACCCTCCTCGTAGTAGCTCGAGACCTACTTTACTTATTAGTGCAGGAGGAAATGGGTCTTTGGAGGTTTAAAAGAAGAATTTGAGACAGCCAAATTGCAGACTGAATTCTAAAGAGGGGCTTTGGCCCCTGACAGGGAGGCTTTGGAAATTAAAAAGGAAGGTTTGGGGCCGAAAATCAGCCTTTGGACTCAAATGAGGCTTCAGACCTTGGGCCTTAAAAATAATGCTTTAGGCCCTCTAAATTACTCTTTGTCACGGTCTGGACAAACTTAGGAGGAAGACTCAAAGAGCCTCCTCTGCAAAAGATAGGGTTCAAAACTCCCTTCCCCTCCCTTTAAGAATTTCTCAGAGGAAAGTGAAAAAAACCCTGTTTATTTAGCAAAACCCAGCTGCTGGGGGGGGTGCACGCAGGCACCAGGGGAAGGGAAAAGAAATAAAAATAAAAATAAAAATGAATAATGTTAGATAATAAACTTCTCGTGAGGAGGATAACTTGAATGAATCAAAGTCCTGAGTTCTTGGCAGGTGTGGTCTTCTGCTCTGTCTCTAGCTAGCTGCTTGAGTACGGAGTAGGC
>JACAXG010000528.1:0-22405 GCA_018881555.1 Amblyornis subalaris | reverse complement strand
TGGGATATATAGCATCATAAAGTCACTCCAGGACATTCTACCCCTTATCCCATATCGTCGGCTTAATGCTCAAACTAACATATATCTAACTCTACACATACACAATTATACATACATATATATATACATACATATATACAGCTATGTACAAATAATGACAGTGACATTCAGCAAACAGTGGTATTTACACGTAGTTCTCACCCAACATTGGATCTCCCTGTGGCACACAACGTGTTGTTCCATCTTTCTGCATCACTCACCATGTATGACCTGGTCCTTGAGCAAAGACAACTCCATGGATGGGTTTGTCTGTACTTGAGGCAGAAGTAATCTAAACAGTCTTTCTTAACAGTCCTCTAACATGTACTGCTTGTACATGGAGGTACCTTATCTCCATCTACTGTATGTAGAGATTCAGATTGGGCAGGGCCTGCTCTGTTGGTGGAACTTTGGGTGTTAACTAACCAGGTGGCTTTTGCTAAGTGCTGCTTCTAATTTTTGAAAGATCCCCCACCCAGTGCCTTCAAGGTGGTTTTTAGCAATGCATTGCACCGCTTCACTTTGCCTGCTGCTGGTGCATGATAAGGGATATGGTACACTTCCTCAATGTCATGTTCTCTAGCTTAAGTGTTTATAAGGTTGTTCTTGAAATGAGTCCCGTTGTCGGACTCAATTCTCTCAGGGGTACCATGCCTCTAAAGGACTTGCTTTTCAAGGCTCAGGATGGTGTTCCGGGCAGTAGCATGAGGCATAGGGTAGGTCTCCAACCATCCTGTGGTGGCTTCTACCATTGTGAGTACATAGCGCTTACTTTGGCATGTTTGAGGCAATGTGATGTAATCTACTTGCCAGGCCTCCCCATACTTGTATTTGGACTAACACCCACCATACCAGAGGGGTTTTATCTCCTTGGCCTGCTTGATAGCAGCGCACATCTCGCAGTCATGGATAACTTGAGAAATACTATCCATGGTTAGATCTACTCCTCGGTCTCGTGCTCACTTATAGGTGGGATCTCTGCCTTGATGGCCTGAGGCATCATGGGCTCATCGAGCTAGGAACAACTCTCCTTTATGTTGTCAATCTAAATTTATCTTTGACACCTCTATTTTTGCAGCTTGATCTACCTGCTCGTTGTTTCGGTGCTCTTCATTAGCCCTACTCTTGGGGACATGGGCATCTACATGGCGGATCTTCACAGGTAGCTTTTCTACCCAGGCAGCAATGTCTTTCTACTCTTCAGCAGCCCAGACTGGTTTTCTTCTACACTGCCAATTAGCCTTTTTCCACTTTTCCAGCCAACCCCACAGAGCATTGGCTACCATCTATGAATCAGTGTAGAGGTAGAGYTTTGGCCACTTCTCTCTTTCAGCAATGTCTAAGGCTAACTGAATGGCTTTGAGTTCAGCAAGTTGGCTAGATCCACCTTCTCCCTCTTTAGCTTCTGCAACTTGTCATGTGGGGCTATATATGACTGCTTTCTACTTTCGCTTCACCTCTACGATGCGACAGGAACCGTCAGCGAAAAGAGCATAGCACATTTCTTCTGCTGGCAATTGGTTGTATGGTGGAGCTTCCTCAGCACCTGTCACCTGTTCTTGCTCCTTTTCGTCAGTGAGACCAAAGTTTTCACTTTCGGGCCAATTTGTGATTATTTCTAAGATCCCAGGATGATTTAGTTTTCCAATATGGGCACGTTGTGTGATGAGAGCAATCCACTTGCTCTATGTGGCATTGGTGGTGTGGTGGGTAGAGGGAACCTTTGCTTTGAACATCCACCCCAGCACCGGTATTCGGGGTGCTAGGAGAAGTTGTACTTCAGTGCCTATTACTTCTGAGGCAGCTTGGACTCCTTCATAGGCTGCCAAGATTTCTTTCTCTGTTGGAGTGTAGTCGGCTTCGGACCCTCTGTAGTTTCGGCTCCAGAATCTTAGTGGTCGACCTCGAGTCTCACCAGGCACCTTTTGCTAAAGGCTCCGGGATGGACTACGGCTCCCAGCTGTAGAGTAGAGTACATTCTTCACTTCTGGTCCTGTCCTGACTGGGCCAAGGGCTACTGCATGAGCGATTTCTTGCTTGATCTGGGCAAAGGCTTGTTGTTGTTCAGGGCCCCAATGGAAGCCACTCTTTTTGCGGGTAACTAAGTAGAGAGGGCTTACAATCTGACTGTGCTCAGGAATATGCGTTTTCCAAAAGCCTATGGCACCTAGGAAAGCTTGTGTTTCCTTCTTGTTGGTTGGCGGAGACATGGCTGTGATCTTATTGATGACCTCGGTGGGAATTTGACGTCGTCTGTCTTGCCACTTTACTCCCAGGAACTGGATTTCTCGAGCAGGTTCTTTGACTTTGCTCTTCTTGATGGCGAAACCGGCTTCCAGGAGAATCTGGATGATTTTTTCCCCTTTCTCGAACACTTTGCTGCTGTGTTTTCCTACACAATGATGTCGTCGATGTACTGCAAATGTTCTGGAGCATCACCCTTTTCCAGTGCAGTCTGGATCAGCTCATGGCAGATGGTAGGACTGTGCTTCCACCCCTGGGGCAGTCGGTTCCAGGTGTATTGCACGCTCCTCCAGGTGAAGGCAAACTGAGGCCTGCACTCTGCTGCCAAAGGAATGGAGAAAAATGCATTGGCAATGTCAATAGTGGCATACCACTTCACTGCTTTGGACTCCAGCTCATACTGGAGCTCCAAGATGTCCGGCACAGCAGCGCTCAATGATGGAGTCACTTCATTCAAGGCACGATAGTCTACAGTCAATCTCTATTTTCCTTCAGATTTGTGCACAGGCCAAATGGGACTGTTGAACGGTGAGTGGGTTTTGCTAACCACCCCTTGGCTTTCCAGCTCATGGATCATCTTGTGGATGGGAATCACAGCATCTCGAGCTGTCCGGTACTGTCGGCGATGCACTGTTGAAGTGGCAATTGGTACTCATTGTTCTTCCTCTTTTAGAAGGCCTACGACAGATGGGTTCTCTGATAGTCCAGGCAAAGTATTCAATTGCTTAATGCTCTCTGTCTCTACAGCAGCTATTCCAAATACCCACTTGAGTCCTTTCAGGTCTTTGAAATACCCATTCTGGAGGAAGTCTATGCCTAGAATGCATGGGGCCTCTGGGCCAGTCACAATGGGATGTCTTTCTCAGTCTCTTCTAGTCAGGTTCACCTCAGCTTCCACCGGCGTCAAATCCTGTGATCTTCCTGTCACGCCAGCAATAGAGACACATTCTGCCCTCACATATCGCAATGAGAGTAGTGTGCACTGCGCACYAGTGTCAACCAAGGCCTCATATTTTTGTGGTTCTGATATGCCAGGCCAACGAATCCACACAGTCCAAAAAACACGGTTATCCCTAGCCTCTACCTGGCTAGAGGCAGGGCCCCTCTAGTCTTTGTTAGAAGCTACTTCCTTTCTGGTGGAACTTCTTTTTTGAGTCTTGCTGTCCTTTAATTCATGCACTTGTCGTGCCAGAGCAGCGGTAGGTTGTCCATGCCACCTCCTCATGTTTTCTTCACAATCACACAAGAAGAACCACAGCTCACCTTGTGAGGTGTATGCTTTCTCTCTAGGTGGGAAATGTCTGCGACTGGTAAGAGAACTTCTGGTCTGTACCGCTGAGATTTGGACAAGGTCCGCTTTAATCTCCTTGAGTTCCTTGAGATTACCCTCTATCTTATCTTCCATTTTCTTGTGATTCTCCTCCATCTTATCTTCCAATTTCTTGTGATTCTCTTCTATCTTATCGTCCACTTTCTTGTGATTTTCTTCCATCTTATCTTCCACTTTCTGCAGACGTGTTTCCACAGCTGAAATTCTTGCGTGTGTTGGGCCATGCACGGCATCTTCATATGCTCGGAGCCTCTTCGACATATCATACACGGTCCCATCTGGCTCCATTGCTGCTAAAGCAGAAGAGTATTCTTGTGGCCCAAGTCGTACGAGTCTTAGCCACATCACTGGTGTAACTCTTATCAAGTCTGGGTTCTTAATTCTAAGTCTTGGGTGTTCTATTAAGATAATCTCTATCACTGCCAGTTCTCTCAAGCATTGAATCGCTTGTTCCATGGTCTTCCATGGGGTTTGCTGCAAATAGAGATCATCTTGGCACTGGTATCTTTGTCTCACACTTTCCAAGAGACGCATCCAGAGACTGTGAGGGTCAGGCAGCACTACCATCTCTTGATCGATAGCCGGATCACATGACAAGGACCCCAAATGCCTCGCTTCAGTGCCATCCAAAATTGTAGTATCGCCTGCAGCGTCTCAAATACGGACTAACCAACTTAATATAGATTCATCAGACCGTCGGGTGAAATCCTTTCTTAGGTCACGAAGGTCCTTCAGAGACATGGACTCAATAATGATCTCTGGTTCTGAGCCAGTTGCTGGTTTTGAGGGTCCTTCTCCTGCATCACTATCATCCTCCTTCACTGGCTGATCAGTCTTGGTTTTGTGCTTTTTTCTCATGACAGGAGCAACTGTCATTGGCTTAGGCCCTGCGTCTGGTTTGGCTACATCCTGAGTAACTGGGGTATCTGCTGATTTATCTGCCTGCCCCTCTGCCTTTATTTCCACACCTGGGTCAGGTGTCTCATCAGCTGCTTTGGACATCTCAGTCCTGATTCTAGAGAAGCTGTAAACTGTATAGAGTAAACATACAAGATAAAGCACCAGGAAAGCAGTTTCTTTAACATTCAGAGGAAACTGTACATTCTCAAAAGGTGACGTATCAAATTTAAAAGGAAAGAAGGAAATGAAAGGCTGGGAAACCCCATCTCCTCCTACTTCTCCAACAAACTGGGTGTAATTACTGTAAGACCCTCTGAACAGGCAACTGAGACCAAAACGCATAATCAACAAACCATACACATCTCGAATAACTCTCAGTACTTCTATGAACTTTTTATAAATCAGTATCACTGAGCAAAGAAGCATAGCAATCTTGGTTGCTATCCCTGTTTTGATAAAGATAAATACCAAGAACAAAACTGGAGCTATCTGTGGGTAGGCAAACAGGCCTAAAGACCAGAAAAGCATTAGTGCCTTAAGCAGATCTAGAGAACAGTGAGACATTAGTATCTTAAACTACATGGTGACTACTTTACCCCAATACACAGTAATTAAAACCAAATTGTAATTAGCACAGCTTTTTTCACTTTCCCGGCCAATGCACCAAATATGTTTGTCACAGTCTGGACAAACTTAGGAGGAAGACTCGAAGAGCCTCCTCTGCAAAAGATAGGGTTCAAAACTCCCTTCCCCTCCCCTTAAAAATTTCTCAGAGGAAAGTGAAAAAAACTCTGTTTATTTAGCAAAACCCAGCTGCTGGGGGGGGGGTGCACGCAGGCACCAGGGGAAGGGAAAAGAAATAAAAATAAAAATGAATAATGTTAGATAATAAACTTCTCGTGAGGAGGATAACTTGAATGAATCAAAGTCCTGAGTTCTTGGCAGGTGTGGTCTTCTGCTCTGTCTCTAGCTAGCTGCTTGAGTACGGAGTAGGCCCTGTCCAGGCCCGGGGGGTGGTGTAGGCCCCGGGGAGATGGTATGTAGAACAGAGCCCAGTTGTCTGTTGTACAGTTCCAAAGGAAGAAGAAAAAGAAAATACAGTCCCAGGAAAAGAAACTGTCTTCTTCCCTTGCCTCAAGCAGAGGAGGGAAAAAACTAAAAGCAAGTTTTAACTCCGTCCAAATATCCCTCAGCTGAGTAAAAACCAAGCGAAAGCTCACAAGAAAAAAGGTAAAGGTAAAAGAAGTGTCCCTTCGCCTCCAACTATAGAAAGCAACTGCTGAGATGTTCTCTCCTCAGAACCATAACATAGCGAGCTGATAAAGGCGAAAGAATGTAAATATCCTTCGAAGAAAACCAAAACATAGCTCCTGGCTTCTCGAGCCAGCTTAAAGACACAGAGTTAATACTTTTCATTAAGCAGGCGATTGGGATATATAGCATCATAAAGTCACTCCAGGACACTCTTCGAACTCTAAAAGCGTAAATCTTGGTAATTATAAGTTCTTTTTACTCAATTTAGCAAATTTTAGCAATTTTGTAGTCTAAAAATATGGGTTTGAACTTTAAATTGACTATTTGTTCTCCCAAACACATGCTCTGTTTGGGATTTAAAATGTATGCTGTTCTCCCTCTTATTGAGGGTTGCATCATATAAATAATGTTTGTGCCTGAAAAACTCAGGGTTGAATCTGAAAAATAATTCTTTGGACCTTGAAACTGTGGTTTGTGATCTAATTTTTTTAAAATATTTTTTAATAATATTTTTGTTTGACATTGAGATTCAGATTCTGACCCTAATAATGAGGCAGCTTTAATTAAAATATCCCTGTGCTATCAATCTGCTCTCAGCACTAATCCAAAACACAGGCCTCATACAAGCTACTATGAAGAAATTTAACTTAATCCCAGCCCAGACTAGTACTATGGTTCCCCATAAGCCCTTGGGCCCCTTTAGGAAACTAACAGGACTCACTTAGGGATGACTCTTGTTTGCATAGGTCGCCAGCTGGCAACCCTTGTTCTTTCTTCTGTAGCTAGTATGCAAAAGCTCCAGGTATGGGGTTTAAGAATACATGCCATATACCCCACCCTGCTGCCTCCCCAAAATGCAAGAAATGGTCAGACACTGCCAATCAGACTCTTCTGAGATGGGAACAAATTTTAGCTTTATGTATATACATATACTTACTACACTGCATATCAGTAATTACTATAAACACAGTGAAAGCAAACACATACAACAAGGAATTGATTCTCGCAAATCTGTGGTACAAAAACTCCAAAGACTTGCGTCCTTTGAAGCAGGTATTCGTATTCGGCACCGGGTACATGGGGGATATCTCCTCCTATCATGCACACCAGGCTGGGTTATTTCCCCATTCTTATGTTACAATCTTATATGTATTAATAAAGGGGGAGGCTTATTCTAATACAAAGGAGTGGCTAAGTGTCGCCCTGGGTTTTGCAGTTCCTCAATGKTTTTCACTTCYGTAACAGAGTTCCCAYGCAYTTTCTGTAAACATAGCCATGTTTTGCTAACCGTATTTTATTGTTTACATTCCATTCTGCTAGGCGGAGACGTTTGATGCATTTTTCCTTCGACTAGTGTGATTGAGAGGTGGCAACCTCACCCTCCAATCCACAGTGGTTTCTAAGAACATATAAATAAACCAGTCGGGGTCGTCTTGCTCCCTTCCTTCTTGCTCCTTCTTGACAGAGCTGAGTCCGTGTGGTTCTTTTCGTGTCCAAGTGCAACATCTGGCGCCTGAACATGGGTAGTGCAGGCTCGCTTTGTCAGGTAGGAATTTTCCCTGGCAGTTAGGGTTTTAAACATGGATATTATTACGCATTCCTCATGCGATACCTTGGCGTTAGAGGTTTTAGAGATAGCGTTGGAGAGAAAGGGAGTCTCGGTCTCCAGAATGGAGTTGGAAAAAATATATTTCTGGGGGAAACAACGGGGTTTCTTCCAGGAGTCTAGAGATGCTTTTTCTAAGGGAACTTGGGTGGAGGTAGGAGATGCTATGATTGCCACATCTGGACTAAACTCCACAGCTAGCATGTCAAAGTTGTTGATCTCCTGGAGACACGTGAATTCTGTTATTCAAAGCTGCGGCAGTCTCTCGGGAACAGCCACTCCCGTAGACTCGTTCAGCCAGCCAGGAGTACTCTCCGAGCTGGCTGARGTGGAAGAGGAGGAGGAACTCGGGTTTCAAACAGCGCCGGAGTCCCCCCTCCTGCCTCAGGTTGCTGATGTGGGGGATGGGACTCCCCTGGAGAGCATTCGGCTCGCTGATCTGGGGTGATTGGCAGGCATTCACAGATGAATTGGCCTCGGAGAGCCCCGGGGGGCTGGCGGCGCCGGCTCCGCCCCACCCCGGGCTCCGGGATCTCAGCAGCGCCAGCTTTGTTCCCCCCCACGCTGYGGGGGCGGCGGAGCAGCAAAGACTGCCCCTTTCCCTGTGCCTTCCCAGCACTGGGGGAGGGGGCAGGGTCGCTGGCCCGGGCAACTTTAACCGTAGAATGCCTGAATTGTGGCGTTTCCACAAAGTTCCCCCCCGGAGCAGCGGGCGTGCAATTTGACCCGCCCTCTGCTGACGAGGAGGCAGCTGACTGGTCGGCTCCGGCCGAGAGTGACACGACAGTTCGCACCGAGGTTGGCCCCGGGGGGCATGAGGTCCTGGTAACCGGAGATCTGCTGGATTTGGCAGAAGCTCCGAGTGCCAGAGAGAGTGTGCGACTCCCCCCGGCGCGAGCAGTCTCTGTGCTCAGTCTTCGCGCTACCAGCGGGAATCTTCTGCGCTCAATCTCCACGGTTCCCCCCCCCGCACGGTTTGTCCAGCCCGGCCCGTCACCATCCAAGCTCTTGCCTGTGGCGCAGGAGTGCGCCGCAGCCCTGCAGGATCCGCCCCTCCCGATGACTCGCTCCCTCCCCACGCAGGGGCGGGGGGAGTCCGGGCATGCCCCGCCCTGCCCTGTGCCTGCAGTGCTGAGCGCCTCTGAGGCCCTGGACGCCGCAGGCTCTGCTGGGGCTGGGAGGAGCCAGGTGCCGCCTGGCATGGCTTCGCCCCCGCAGCATTCTACAGTTGCCGAAGCGGCAGCGGGAGTAGGTCCCAGACTGTTTGTTTTTGGCGCAGGCGGTGACGCGGCCGGGGGGCTGGTGCCCCCCCGGGATCTCAGATCTCGGGCTGGCACATCCCCTTCGGCTGCCCTGTGGACTCTTCTGCCGTGTAAGGTCACGGTCCATCCCCAGGATCCTGCGAAATTCTGGGGGGATGTGAAAGCAAAAGTCGAAGAAGTGGGTGATAGTGCTAAGTCACGTCACCCCATGGCCTGTGTGGATAAGCCCCTTMCCCCTGCTGCAGCTGAAATCCCTGTGGATACCATGGGACAGGACACAGCAGGTGCTGCAGTTTCACCGGAAAGTCTCCAGGCTTTCCCTGTTATTCTCGGTGACAATCAAAACACCCATCAGTCTTTATCGTGGAAGGCTCTGATGGACTCCCGGGAGAAGGCTGGAAGATACGGTCTGGGGTCTGGTGAGGTTATGCAACTGCTTAGGGTTTTTAATGTTAGTCCACTAATACCTTATGATATTCAGACTCTGGCTTGTGTTCTCTTTCAGCCTGTTGAATATGACATCTTTGAATTGAAATGGCATCAGTTAGCAACTAGGACACTAGGGCAGAATGCTGTGTTGGACCAGCAGGATCCCAGACGTGGGATTGGGATTGACATGCTGCTGGGTACAGGCGATTTTACTGACACTCGCAGGCAGGCTGCCCTGGGCTGTATTGTGATCGATCAGTGCCGAGAGGTAGGCATGGCAGCGGTAATTCAAACCATTGAGATGGCTGCTCCTGCCGAGGAGTTTGTGGATGTTGCACAGAGGGATGGTGAATCCTTCTTGCGATTTGCAGGGAGACTAACTGCCTCTATAGAGAGGCAGGTGGGGGATCAGAATGCAAGGACGCTATTGCTTAAGCACCTTGCCAAGACTCATTGCAATGCTGAGTGTAAGAAGCTTATTCGGGCCCTCCCTGGTGATCCTTCTTTATGTCAAATGGCTGAGGCCTGTGCCCAGGTGGGCACCGCCGGTTCTAAGGTGGTTGTCGTGGCTGCTGCCCCGCGGCCAGTCTGGACAGGGCCGCAGGGCGGGCGGCAGAAGCAGGGGAGTGCTCAGGCCGGCAGGAAGCCGGGAGGAAAGGTACGGAAAGGCACGGCTGTCTTGTTTTTCTGTGCTCGGTGTAGAAAGCCGAACCATGGTGCAAATGTCTGCAGGGTGGCAGTTCCTGTTAATGGTCAGCCTTCCTCGGGCTCAGCTTTAAATGGGGGGCAGAGCATGAGGGGGAGACGTGCTCAGACACAAGTATCTCTCCAAATCCCGGTGCTGATGGAGGTCTGCTTGGCCAGCTCGCAGCCAGCACCAGCGGCTCAGCAGGTGTGGATGTCTGCACAGCAGCAACGGTCATCTTAGACTCTTGCGCAGCGCACAAAGTCCCCTTGGATGCCTTTGGTCCCTTGGGTGATGGCATGAGTGCTCTCCTCATGGGGAGGTCTAGCGCCACCGTTCAGGTTCTCATTGTGCATCTGGGACTCAGATGTGGATTACACCGGACAAATTTATGCCATGGTTTCCACACCCACCCCCCTGGTCACAATTCCTGAAAAGACTCGGATTGCTCAACTTGTCCCTTTTAAGTCTTCTGTTCGCAGGACAGAGTCGAGGTCACGAGGAGACGGCTGCTTTGGCTCCACTGGGCCGCCTCAAGTTCATTGGACTGTCATGACCAATCAACATCCTGAGATGTGGTGCACCCTGTCCATCCCTGATGCCACACTGCCAGAGACCCGCCTCCGCGGACTCCTCGACAGCGGTGCGGATGTCACGATTCTCTCCCTTGCCGCTTGGCCTCTGCAGTGGCCGTTGGATCCGGTGGGGATGCCTGTCGCGGGATTGGGAGGAATGAAGCACTGCTACGTGAGCCAGAAGCTTGTGGTGATAACGAACTCAGAGGGACAGACGGCCGTGGTTAGGCCTCATGTTACTGAAACCGTTCTTAACCTCTGGGGGAGGGATGTTCTGGCTGCGTGGGGGGTGGGCATCGGGACGGGTTTTTAATGGGGACCACTGTGGTGAAGGGCACAGAGTGTCCTACGCCTCCTATACGGTGGCTGGTGGACAGACCCATCTGGGAGAATCAGTGGTCCCTACCTAAAGATAAACTAGTGGCCCTTCATGAGTTGGTTCAGGAGCAATTGGACCAGGGTCATCTGGAGCTTTCTACCAGTCCCTGGAACACTCCTGTCTTCTGCATCAAAAAGAAGTCTGGGAAATGGAGGTTGTTACAAGATCTCAGGAAGGTGAATGCCGTAATGGAAGGCATGGGGAGGTTGCAGGCTGCTATGCCGTCGCCCACCATGCTTCCCRCAGGTTGGCCGATCCTCATCGTGGATCTGAAGGATTGTTTCTTTTCAATTCCTTTGCATCCTGATGACAGACCGAAATTTGCTTTCACAGTGCCAGCAATTAACAATGCTGGTCCTGCACAGAGATATCAATGGAGGACTCTTCCCCAGGGGATGAAAAATTCCCCGGCCATATGCCAAATGTATGTGGCCAGAGCCTTGTCTGGAGTTCGCAGGCAGTTTCCTGATGTTCAGTTTTATCACTATATGGATGACATCTTGGTGGCTGTGTCCACCCAGGATGAGCTGCTGCGGATACAGCCTCAGTTGCTCGATGCYTTGCATTCTCACGGGCTGCAGGTGGCTCCAGAGAAGGTTCAGCAGCAACCTCCTTGGAAATATTTGGGGGTCAAAATTTTGGAACGTACAGTTCAACACCAAGAGGTGCAATTTGTGCATTCGGTGAAGACACTGAATGATGCCCAGAAATTGGTGAGTGTTGTCGCTTGGTTACGTCCGTATTTGGGACTGACCACAGCRCAGTTGTCTCCTTTATTTGATTTGTTGAAGGGAGACTCTGATTTGAAGTCGCCTTGCACATTGACCCCTGAGGCACGTCAGGTGCTGGAGGAGGTGCAGCGAGCTGTTTCTGCTCGACAAATCTATCGCATTGATCACTCACTTGATGTCACAGTTTTCATTACCACTCCAGATTTGCATCCCACAGGTATCATTGGCCAATGGAGTGACAAATGGTCCGATCCCTTGCACGTCCTGGAATGGGTCTTCTTGCCCCATCAGCCGCAGAAGACGGCAACCATATTGTTTGAGCTGATCGCTCGTTTGATAGCCAAATGCCGGCAACGGTGTTTGCAATTGATGGGTGCAGACCCTGCAAAGATTGTACTACCAGTACAGTGGGAAGACTTTGACTGGAGCTTTGCAAACAGTGTTTCTCTGCAAAGTGCTCTAGAAAATTTTTCAGGGCAGATCATGTATCATCTGCCCAGCCACAGGTTGCTGCAAGTGGCAAAACTCACAGAGATTTCTCTGAGGCCCAAACATAGTCAAGAGCCGGTGCACGGCCCCACCGTCTTTACTGACGGTTCGGGAAGAACAGGAAAGGCCATTGTTACTTGGAGGGATGAATCTGATTGGCAGGTTCTGGAAAGTCATGAGGATGGCTCAGCCCAATTGGCAGAACTGAGGGCTGCTCTTATGGCATTTCAAAGATTTTCCCAGGAACCTTTCAATTTGGTCACGGATTTYGCCTATGTGGCTGACACAGCACAGCGGTTGGGTTATTCAGTTTTGAAGAAGGTCAGCAATGCTGATCTGTTTCATTTGCTGAGGACCCTGTGGTGTGTCATTCAGGACCGGGTTCATCCGTATTATGTTCTGCATGTGAGGAGTCATACCAATTTGCCAGGGTTCATAGCAGAAGGTAACGCGAGGGCTGACAAGTTGGCTAATCTGGCGTGGGTGGCACCTCAGCCTGATACACTCGCGCAGGCCAAGGCATCGCATGGGTTTTTCCATCAGAACGCACATACCCTGCAGAAGCAGTTTCAGTTGATGCCAACTGAGGCCCGTGACATTGTCGCATTGTGTGACGATTGTCACGCGCTTGCTGCGCCTTTGCCGGCGGGCGTAAACCCCAGAGGCCTTAGGGCCTTGGAGATTTGGCAGACTGACATCAACCAAGTTGCCAAATTTGGCCGGCTCAAGTATGTGCATGTCACAGTGGACACCTGCTCCTCTGCCATGTGGGCTTCTGCTCACACTGGAGAAAAGAGCCGCAATGTCATTGCTCACTGGAAGCAGGCCTTTGCCGTTCTAGGCATACCCTCTGCTGTGAAGGCCGACAACGGTCCCGCTTACGCCTCGAAAGAGGTGAGGCAATTCCTGCAGTTGTGGGGTGTGTCACACAAGTTTGGTATTCCTCATTCTCCRACTGGTCAAGCTATTGTAGAACGTGCTCATGGTACTCTGAAGCGGGTTCTTCAAAAACAAAAACGGGAATGCAGGATGAAACCCCTCACAGTCATTTGGCAAAAGCTTTGTATACCATCAATCACCTTACAGTACCACAGAATTCTAATAATCCTGTCATTTTGAACCATCACCTCTTGTTACAGGCTTCGGACGAGGCACAGCAGCCTAGAGCAAAGGTTCAGGTGCGGAATTTAGTCGTCAAACAGTGGGAAGGTCCTTATGACCTCATCGCTTCGGGGCGCGGGTATGCTTGTGTATCCACAGATGCTGGGGTGCGCTGGGTACCTGCGAAGTGTGTTCGTCCTGACCTGCGACCGCAGAGGCAAAATCCAGCCAACAGGCAAGGTGGAGACCGTGACCAAAGTGAAAGTCATCAAGTGGATGGAACATCGAGTGATGACTCAGATGCAGATGACGTGGGTGATCACTCCGATGGTCCTTCCACAAGCAGAGACTGAACATTGTTCATTTTTCTTTTTTTTTTTCTTTTTTTAATGGAAAAAGGGTGAGATGTCGCCCTGGGTTTTGCAGTTCCTCAATGTTTTTCACTTCTGTAACAGAGTTCCCAYGCAYTTTCTRTAAACATAGCCATGTTTTGMTAACCGTATTTTATTGTTTACATTCCATTCTGCTAGGCGGAGRYGTTTGATGGATTTTTCCTTTGACCAGTGTGATTGAGAGGTGGCAACCTCACCCTCCAATCCACGGTGGTTTCTGAGAACATATAAATAAACCAGTCGGGGTCGTCTTGCTCCCTTCCTTCTTGCTCCTTCTTGACAGAGCTGAGTCCGTGTGGTTCTTTCGTGTCCAAGTGCAACAGCTAAGCTAATGAGTTCCCGGAAACAGGTTGTGCAGTCTTGCACAGCTGCAGTTCTATCTGGTGGTCGTGGGAGGAAGGCTCCTTGTCTTCCTTGGGGGTCATTGGAGGAAGGCTGCAGGTCTTCCTCAGGGCTGAACTCTTCACCTTCTACCACTGGGCATGCGCCCTGACTCCCTCTGCTGCGTCGACAGATTCCAACCAGTTTACTTCCAACTATTTTCTTTTCCTAATCCCCTCCATTGCCCGGTTCATCCTGTTATCCTGTTCTTTGTCCTTGTTTTGGCTCAGTCTGTGATTACCTTAGTAAACATCTCAGCTATTGGTTAACTCATCTTTATCAATTTTGCTGATTTCTGCATAACTTTAGTCTTTCTCAGAATGTCTTCATGTAGAGTGTCCTGGGTAACCCAAAACGTTATTGTCTTCCTTAGCTCTCTGTGCCAAAAAATTGTTACTGTCTCTTTAAAACCTTGCAGCCGGAAAACGGAATGGGGCAGGGGCTGGGCCAGGCCCGAGCGAGGGGAGGTCGGATAGCGTTGKGGGAGCTTACTCTCTCTGGCTCCTGGTGTGCCTCTTGGTTCTTTCTTGCTGCTTGGCACTACTTGCAACAGTAGGAACACGAGAATCTGCATTTCTCAATCAAAAACTGTTTCAGAGTGAGTTTTGCAACACCTGTCTGCAGCCGTGGCGTCACGCAGAGAGGAGTGGAGYGGCCTCGCTCCACGTGGTCACAGCGGCCGCCAGCAGTGCCCGGTCAAGGCGAGAAGGCACACAGTCGCACCGGCCAAGCTGCTTTGCCTTATCTTGCTGTCTTCTGCCGAGAGGAAGAAGTCCCTCCACGAGTTCTAGCCTTTGACCGAGTACCAGCCACCGGAGTTTGCCAGCTACCTTCGCCCATGGAGTTGCACCGCCATTTTCCCTTTGTCTCTCCACACGCGGTCGGCTGTGGGGGCCACCCTCTGGGGGAAGGAGTCACTCTGGGATTTTGAGTTTCTCTTTGTTCCTGGGAGTCTGTGAGATTGCAGCAACTTTGTAACCAGTGACTATTACTGTCAYTTTTGCCTGTTGCTGTTTCGCTTGGTAGGAAACTGTTATATTTTCACTTATATCTACTCCAATTCGTTTCTCCTTATTGATGGAAAGGGTTTGATTAAAACTATAAGGGGAGGAACTCATTTGAGAGCATCCACCTCTTAAATTGTCTTAAACCAAGACATAGAGAAAACAGGATCTGCAGCTTGGGTCTCGGGAAAACCAACCCCAAGACCAAACCCAACAGAATCATCTTAAAAGTCACATTTTTTGAAGTTTGAACCACCTAAAAATGTAAGTCCACTTTGGGACATGATGCCCGAAAAGATAGGCCAAAGACAAAACYCGATAGACTGGTGTCTATAGAGCAGGTATTTGTTTATTACAGCGCCGGTGGTGAGGGGGATATTTCCACCTAACTCACCCACCTTTGCCATGTGTCGTGGCTTATTTATACAGTAGGTACTGCTGAATATTCCTAGTCATTATAACATCATCACATACGTGCTGGAAATAATTTACATATTTTTATGGCATGGCTATAAATAGTTCTTTTGCACTGCGCTTGCGCCTCCCCAGTTTAGGTGGTCTTGGGGATCTTCACTGAGGAAGGCTCAAGGTCTTCCTCGCATCTGAACTTTTCAACTTTGTCTTCAGAGCATGCGCAGTTATGGTGAAATAGTCCTTTCTGGATCCAACCAGTCTGAATTCTTTCACTTTGTGGGTAATTGGCTTTATCTCTGCCAGTTTTTCATCAGTATGCCTTGTAGCTCTCTAATGTAGCTATACTTGACTAATTTATAGCTTTCTTGTCTATTTTGAAACTATCCACCTGGTGAGTTTCTACTTATTTAAGCACTAAGCAACTAATTAATTACACACTGACTATTACATTGTATAAAAAGTTATAGGTATAAAAGGCTAGCCAATTCAGGTTATATAGGTATATAGGTATATTCAGGTCATATAGGTATATTCTGGTTATATAGGTATAAGAAGTTACAATTCAGATAGAAAGTCATAATTCAGGTTATATAAGCATTTTGTAACTTTGACACAGGCTATACAGACATCAGACAGATACATTAAAATCTACCCCCTGACAACAAAAATTAACAAGATAGAGTCTGCATGCCTGTGTAAACTAATATCCATACCAAAAGTTCACACACTGACACCTCTCAAAAGGAATCCAGTGCTTCGTGGATACTCATGTAGCTTCTGCTCTGCTCCAGCCAGGACTCTTCTCACAATCACTGAGGAATTCTTCAGAATCAGGGCGTTAGCATTGGAGTATTCTGGAAACAACACAAAAGCAGAAAAAACTTTAATTGGTTCATAAAAAGTTATATTAATATGTAATTACGTGGCACTTCAGAGAATCACTTTACAGATCTAAAGCCAACTTTTATATGTAACTTCGAGCTTTTATTGTCTCAGCACACTAACAGCACCTTTCAAGAAAGCTTCAGGTTTGATAAACTGATTCAAAAGAATCTACTCTACAACAGGTACTGTAAAGTAAAGCACACCTTTATTGATGTCAAGAGAACATATAGGGGTTATCATCTCCATTTGCATGTCTGACTGTGGTTCATTTTGCACAGGCTTTTATTCTTCTACARTTCTGGTATCTGCCCTTTTTTTTTTGTTCATTTATCTAAAAGTTACAGTTTTAAGGGTTGGGGTCTTATATAACTTGTGTTTTCTTTATCTTAGGGTTACAAACACAGTACATAGTTCCTATCTAAGATATTTATCACATTCACCTAGCTGGTATTATGCTTTTCTATAACTACTTTATTGATTACATTCTTCTATCTGTCAAAACAAAACCTATGACTTTGCATTTTTCTGGTCTTTTGTGACAGCTAATATGGCTCTCCCTTCTTATCTCCTTAGCCCACCAGGGCTTGCAGAAGCAGTTACAGGTAAGCGCAGAAGCTAACATATCCCTCCCTTGGTATCACCATAGCCCACCAGGGCTAAGCCCCTGCTTGCAAACGTGGTTACAGTTAGACACAGCAGTCACATCGAAGTTTTTGTTAGTTTTATACTTATGCAAGGTGCTTATGTCAAGTGGGGCCTCTGTTTCTAAATACAAGCAGCAAAATAATTTTTTTTTTTAGTAGTTTGAATGCCAAGAGGAAAATGGTGTCAAAAGTCAGTAAAGGAGAGTTGCCTAATGCAGGAAGTTCTCTCCTGATCTGGCTTCAGTTGCTTTTGTTTCTATTAGGCTACAAAACCAGTAGAACACCAACTTCGTGAATCCACAAAAGTAATGGACCTGGCTGGCGCTCCATCTCTGACTGTAGATGTGCTAACAATCTAGAATAAATTCTGGGGTGTTTCGTAACAGCACCCAGACTTATCCAGGGGGTTTCCATTAGACACAGAACTTAAAATGTCTTTTAAAAGTATAGTGCAAACACAAGAGAGCTCAGTGGTGGGTGGGAACTGGAATGGAGAGTGTCCTTCTGTGGAGGCCATGGCAGTGGTCTCCATGCAGGTGCTGAACAAGCACGCATTATCCTCTCTGCATGCTGGTGCACTCTCATCTTTCTTTTGTGCTCCCTCAATACACATCTGATACTGGGCTGCTGAGTTATTTTGTTTTCATTATGAATGACCTTGCTCACCTTTGGTAGCTGAATGGTGTGGTGTCACAGAAGTCTAGCTCTCAATGGCCTCAGGAATCCCTGGGAAATGAGGAAACACTGGAAGGTGTTTCTCCCTGTGGGAATACGCAGCGGGGCTCTGGTGTCACAGAAGATGGGGAGAGTGCTCCTGGTGGGAGGCAGATCCCTTGGCTGATGCTTGTACGCCTTTCTTGGGCCCAAGGTCTGATATGACCTTTTCCTCCACTCAGGCTGTGCTGCGGGTTCTTGGGAAATGGGGGTGCAGAAGGTGGGTGGTTTTACCACAGCCAGAAAGTTCCCCTCAACCCATCAGGGAGTTTTCTTGCAGTGACAGGTTTGGAAACTACCCAGCAAAGCAGTTTTCCAAGGGCACTGTTCCAAGGAAAGCTCAAAATTGGGCTGTCCTCAGCCAGACATACAGTATTTTTCTGTTGAGGAATGGGACTATTCCAGGCAGAAGGGAATAATAGGATCCAAACTGTTTTGTTTAAGGCAATCATGTGAAAGTGTGCAGTTGGAGACTCCCTTTGATTTCAGGGCTCTCCTCTAGTCTGAATCTTGCAACATTTTCTGTTGAGGCATAGAAACGAAATGGGGAAAGCGGATCTTCCTCACCCCCAGCTCAGGGTGAACAGACAAAAATCTCCGAGGGTGTATTGTTTTTTTAAGCATGTGTCAGCATTGGAGGAGCTGTGCAGAGCGAACGTCTGCAGGTGCCTGAGGCTTGGCCAGTGTCATCTGGGAGGACAAAAGGAGCAGGAAGTGACCATGGGGACTGGTTATCACTCTGTCCAGGTTCCTGTTTTCCTCCATGCTCCTGGAGCCAAATGCCCTTTCTGGACAGTCCCTCTGCATCAAAATGCCCTGATTTTACTCATTGGGCTTATTTTCCTCTTTTAGGGAAGGAATGTGAAGGAAAGAGCAAAATCATTTAGGGACAAAATGTTCTTATGGCTTCACGAGAATGCTAAAACAAATGAGTTGATGCATCTGTGTGCCCAGATTGCTGACATTTGAAGGTCAGGATCTTTCAAAGATCGCTTGAAGGGCATCAGCTAATTAGGGGGACGTATCTGTAGACACACTTTTTGTTATCTCTTACGGCAGTGGCCAGATTAATTTCTAGCTGGGCTTTCACCTTTCTAACTTTCTTCCTTGCATAACCTCACAACATCCTTGTAGTCCTCCTGAGTTCTCTGCCCTTTTTTTCAGAGGTGATAAACTCTTTTGTTGTCTCTGAGTTCCAGCCAAATTCCTCTATTCAGCCTGGCTGGTCTCTTCCCTGCCAGCTCTGCATTTACACTGGCATCTGACATAACATCTGCATTTTCAGTGATGTCTGTAACGGTACCTTCATCTGCAATGACACCTCTGCAGTGGTATCCTCCTCTGCAGTAGTGTCTGCTATGGCAACTTAACCTTCAATACTACCTGCTATCTGCACTGGGGAGTTGACACAACAAGTGCTACATATAGCATTCCCTATGCAGGTAGCATTGCAGATCCTGTCACATGTGTTGATAGCATTGCACAATTCCGTGGAGACAGCAACATTATTACAGATGTACACATGTAGCACACCAGGGCTCTGCACTGCTCAGGTCAAATATACACAATACCACAACATGTATGGGGTTTGTCCCCCTCCACACCCACATGTTCCCCTCACCTTTGGTACAGGACAGATATTGACCAGTGAGGGACACTGCTGCAGGGGGAGGATGCATGAGCAGTCACTGCCCAGGGCACAAGGGCAGTTAAGGGCACAAGGCAGCTCAGCCTGGGCAGAAGGCTCCACAGCTTGACATAGCTCACCAGGATCTCCAGCCAGCCTCTTTTTTCTGGTAGCTGGCATGAGGAGATACCATGGACCACAGTGGAGAGGAGACACCCAGCAATGCCCCTTCAGCCTGCTGCTGGCCTAGTTGCAGCTCCAGCTGAAATGACCACAAGAACACACTCGCAGCCCATACTTCATTTGTAGAAGAGGCCCAAAAAAATTCCATTCATTGCCTCTGACACTCAAGCAGCTTCAACATGGACCTGACTACAGCCTTCCCTACTCTCTTGCAGAAGAGGATAAGGAGCCACCAACAACTGCAGCTGAGCCAGTGTTTGTATCTCCAGATCCCACTGGCGAACACACTCTGCACTTGCTTTTTGCAGTGACACCACTGCCTCTGCAGTGGGCAAACAGATGTGAGCCAGGCAATATATAACAGAAAATACAGGGGCAACCAGTGTTACTTGTCAGCATGCTCCTGCTACCCTTGTGTTACTAAGTCCCCCCAAATGGTCAGGATAAGTCAAACCCTCTAACACTGTCTTTTCAGTGTTAACAAGTACGGCATTACTTTATTCTTGGCCCAGAGGTGTGTGTGTGTGGCCAACAAAATTCCAGCCTCCATACAGACGCTGATAAAAAACTATTTCACTTACTTATACATTGTTAGCAAACAAAGAAATTAATGTTCATTGGTTCTAAATTACATAATTCTCTTTCATTAGGTAGTATTCTACCTTCTATTGGTTGTTGATTTCTTGCTTCTTATGCTAATTAGTCCATATTTTTATCTTTTTCGGTATCTTTTTTCTCCAGTAGGGACTTTCCAACACATTTATTAGTCTCCTCTTTATCTTCTGGTTTCTGCAAAACGTCCTTGTGGTCCATAAATTCTGCATTCTAGATGTCCGACTTCAACAATACATCTCTCTCTCCCAGGCTTTGTTCATTGAAGCATATTAGGGTTAGTTTAACAAAACTTAAAGTTTCAGTAATTTTCCCAAGTGGGTTTTCCCATAAAAGTAGCATATGACAACTTTGCTAAATGCTGGCTAAAAGTGATTTAAGACTAACACACTACTTATAAATTATATACTGATTATGATTAATTTTTAAAAATAATTAAAAGTTAATTAAAACCATTAACTAAAAAATTAGTAAAGTTATATAATTTCCAACAACTGGGTCTAGGAAATGGAGCAGCCAGAGCACACAGCTGTATCTGACTGGAAAAATGAAAAGTAAAAAGAAAAAAGCCTGGGGAATCTGAGGTTCTAATTAAAATGATGCCTCCTGTCTCAATCCACAAAGACCCTGTCCACGTTTGCTTTTTTTGGACAAGGGAGAATAAAAAAAGAAAAATAAAATTAAAAGAAGCCAAGAATATTATTAAGAACAACTTATATTCCAAGATCAAGTAACTTGTGTCTTGTAGACAGATGCAGATGCCATTGCAGTTACTGTTGCATTTGTAGGTATTATTTCAGACTCCATTTCAGCTGCAGATACCATTATAGATTAAGATTCCATGGCAGAGGGAAATGCCTCTGCAGAYGAGTATGCCAACGCAGTTATCATTGCACATACCATTCGTAACTTGCATCTAAGTTCTGTCTTCCAGCAACCAGGCATCTGCACAGGTCCAGGACATTCCTCCTACCTGACTTCCAAGGCAGAATGGTGGACACTCCTTTGAGAGCAAAGGCTGCAATTCCAACGTGGAGGTCTGAACCATCTACCCTGGCTGCAGCTAGTGCCTCCATCCAGACAGAGCTGCCAAAAGGAGAGGCTGTAGTGCAAGATCTCTGTTGTATTAAACTGGCTGGATTTTGGGATCCCTTCAGTCTTCCTGAAAGCGTGGCATTTGTCCAGCAGTGCCTGACGCATTCGGCGGTGCACACACACACACACACAAACGCGTACTTAGTTGAGGCAAAGAGTCGGAGGGGTTCTCCTTATGTGTTCCACGAAATAAGATTATTCCATGAATCGTCAGGGAAGGAGAGAACTCAGAACGATGGAGGGTTCACGGTTTTATCCCAGGGGCAGTGGGGGCGGAGTGAACAACAGGGACCAATGGGTTGAGGGTCAGGGGGCAGAGAGAAGGTGGGTGTTATGGGTTAGGGGAAAAAAAAAAAAAAGTAATTAAAAAAATTGTTTCCTTTCCCCCCCCCGGGGTACCAGGGAGGCTGTGTAGTTGGGGAGGGGCTGGCTGGGAATTGATGGATGATACTTAAGAACAAAAGGGAGTTATCTGTTCAGCTGCATTCCACGGTAATGACGCAGAATGGACGATACTTAAGGACAAAAGGGACCACTTGCCCAGCCCAGAAGCCAGGACAATTCCCTCGATTAAAGAAAACAGAGACTTGGAAATACTGAAGGGGGATGTTTCCTCAGAGGCTGAAACATCTCGGGAGGACTACCAGAGACTTAGCRGAGAGGTGGGTGGAGACCGAGGCTTGCCTCACTCCCCACTCTGYGTTGGGTGAAGGCGGTCGTGTCTGCAGCGAGTGCYGGTTTCGCTCCGGGAACACTGCTACACTGCAACGCCTCCGCCGGCTGGCTCCAGAGCACGGATACACTGTGACATCTCCGAGGGTCCCGCAGCAGCACAGGGTTCAGAGTTACGCTGTGACCAACCTCCAGCCGGAGCTGCTCGTCTCAGCTGTTTCCTGCCTTCTGCTGGTCTGTCCGTGAGTGATACCAAGATCCATCACTCCCCAGTCAACCCTGCCTGCCTGCGCTGCTCGCTGCCCGCTGCCGAGGTTGGTGGAGCTGGGCGTGATACAGAAATATTTAAGATGTTCCAGACCCCACGGACAAAGACTCTCCAAACTTGTTAAAGTTAGGAAATTTTATGTTTAATGACAGCGCTGGGGCAGCTACGTGCTCAGACGTAGTGCCGATTTCTAAAACAATACACAATCTATTTATCTACAATAGTCTTGAATATTCAAAATACAAATACATAGTCATAACATAAATACCTCCCATCTCCCGCTTCCTATGATAATGAGTTTAATATCATTAAGCATGCGTATTCCACTCCTTAAATGAGTCTGGGGTCTATTTTGAATTTGAGGAATGGGCTATTGATGAAGTCAGACCACAGTCTTCGTCACTGACCTTTCTACTTTTGCACTTTTACAATTGATTTGACCCTGAGATCACCATGTTCTACCCTCCCCGTTACTCATGAGCAGATTCCT
>JACAXG010000527.1:70315-89210 GCA_018881555.1 Amblyornis subalaris | reverse complement strand
GCAAGATAAAAATCCTTGAGCTTACACTTAATTCCCCACTGTTTATAGAGTGAACTCACGACCTTTGCGACTGCTTCCATGGTGATCGTGGCTCCTCTTGGGAACGTCTTCCCCGCCTGAAGTCAGCTTAGCTGCTTCGGCCGCTATCTCTTGTCCAGGCGATCCCCGTTGCCCGAGCTTTTCTTCTTTTTCCCTTTTTGTCCCGGGTTTCGGCACCAGTATGTTGCCTTCTGATAAGAAGACAAGGCGACCTGGTTTCAAGAGGCTAGCACGGCAACCCAGCCTACCCCGTGGCCACTCGGGCCATGGACGCACAAAACACCAATGTGGTGGATGGTCAAATGGCCTTTATTACCTTATCTCATGAGGTTAAATAATGAGGGGCTTTACTACGTCAGGAAAGGGGGACTGTGGGATAGCTGGAGTTAGTAAGGAGTGGAAAACTACTGGGGTTAGAGGGGTCTGCATGCTCTTATCACAAAGGAATGAAGGGAGGTAAGATTCCTTGCTGCTCCTGCTTTCCGTCACATCGAGTGATCTTCCGTCCGCCTGTCCCTTTCTACCACATGTGGACCACACTGAGGAGACCTAGCAGACTTAGCAACAAGAACATGCATTCAACATCCAAAGGGAATTCAAAATTCTCAAAAGCTGTTGTTACAGGCCTGAAGGAAGAAAAGGGGGTGAAAAGCTGGGGGAAATCATCCTCCCTTGTTCCCCCCACAGACTGGGTACAATTATTAATGGACTCCCAAAGGAAGCACCCGAGATAAGGGTAGGAAAGCAACACTGAATACACATCCTAAATGACCCTCATTGCCCTTGATGTTATCATATCGTGAACTGATATCCCACAGTACATCAACAAAGCAATCCTAATCCCTCTCTCTGCTCTGAAAAAGAGCACTGTGATGGGCACATAGTGCATATATGGAAACATATATAGGGTTAGGTACCAGAACCACATGAACAGACTGAGCAACATTGTGACTAGTGGCTCTGGAATTAATACAACTAATGCTTAGATCAAATTTGTTTCCAACCTGCTCTGGTCAGATCTGTTGTTATCTCAACCCTTCATGCCCTACACTGGGCACCAAATAGGCTGTTGTGGTTTAGGAATGGTATTCCCCAATTTAGTATTCCCACTGAAAGCCAGGTGTCGCTCACTCACTCCCCCTCCCCCTGTGGCAGGTTGGAGAGGAGAATTGGAGGCACATAAGGTAAAGATGATGGGTTGAGATAAGAACAATTTACTGGAAACAGCAATGAGACAAGAAAATGAACAGTAACAGCAACAATATTAATAACAAAAGTGTACAAAAGAGAGAGACAGGGATTCACATGCAAAATGCTCACCAAAGAGCCCTACCTGCCTGTGGCCACGCCATCCCAACTGGAAGAGACTCCCTTCCCTCCTGCCTCCAGCAGTGATATGAGGTGGTATAGATTAAACTCCGTGTCCTAGCCATGCCCCCTCCTGGCTACTGCAAAAATTAACTCTGTCTGGCCAGAACCAAGACACATGGTCTAGTTGACATGATCATGTGTTGTTTGGTCAAAGGTTGGACTTGATGATCTCAGAGGTCTTTTCCTAATTAATTGATTATGTGATTCTGTAATGAACTCCCGTTGTCCCAGTCTGGCTGCAACAAGGGGTTCCTGTGATAGTCCACCATTAGTATAGTCACATCATAGTCCTCCATGGGCTGCAGGGGGACAGCTGCTTCACCATGGGCTGCAAGGGAATCTTTGCTTCCCCTGCTCCAGCATGGGGTCCCACCCATGGGAGACAGTCCTCCTTGAACTTCTCCAATGTGGGTCCCTTTCCACAGGGTGCAGTTCTTGATGAACTGCTCCGGTGTGGGCCCCCTTGGGGTCACAAGTCCTGCCAGCAAGCCTGCTCTAGCGTGGGGTCCTCTCCCCACAGGTCTGCAGGTCCCTGCCAGGACCCTGCTCCAGTGCAGGCTTCCCACAAGGTCACAGCCTTTTTTTGGGCATCCACCTGATCCAGTGTGGGTCTCCTCCACAGGCTGCAAGTGGATCTCTGCTCCCCCATGGACTTTCATGAGCTGCAGGGGGACAGCCTGCTTCACCATGGTCTTCACCACGGTCTTCACCACGGGCTGCAAAGGCAGCGTGGAGCACCTCCTCTCCCTCCTTGTTCACTGACCTTGGTGTCTGCAGAGTCGTTCCTCTCCCATATTCTCACTCCACTCTTCTCTGGCCACAATTACATCTGTTCAATAATTTTTTTTTTTTTTGCTTCTTAATTATGTTATCCCAGAGGCATTGCTACCATCTCTGATTGGCTTGGCCTTGACCAGCAGTGGATCTGTCCGGGAGTCAGCTGGAAATGGCTTTGTCAGACATGGGGGAAGCTTCCAGAAGCTTCTCACAGAAGCCACCCCTGTAGCCCCTCCACTACCAAAACCTGGCCATGCAAATCCAGTACACCACAGGAGGTGTTGGAGAAGAGTAGAGACTGCTACAGTACAGGCTTCAATGACAACAGAGCTTTACATGGTGGGTTCAGCTCTCCAAGTCCGAGGCTGTAGGGAGTCCCTGGATCCTCCCTCTGATGCCGAGATGGCCCTCTTTCCTGCAGGATGTGTACCGCCAAGTGGAGGAGTTATGGGAGGAAGTGAGCAGGCTGCACAGCATCAGAGAAGATGATATGAAGATAGACAGGATCCTCTGAGATATAGTACCTTGAAGAGCTCCAGATCCCAACTGCGGTAGAGAAGCAGGCAGTGTCTACTTAGTATTAAGGTAAGTGCATCCTCTGGAGAAAACAAAGAATGGAAGCTGGTGACTTCTGGCACAAAGAGGAAGGCTCCTGCCCCACCTAAAGGCTTACAACTGCAAAATCGGTTCACTGCCCTCAAAGTTGAAGAGGAGCCAGATGTACCTTCAAGCAAAGAATTTGGGCCACCCAAGCTTAAACCATGCAAGACTATCAGGAATGTGAAGCTATCATAATGGGTGACTCCCTGCTGTTGAGGACAGAGACTCCCATCTGTTGACCTGACCAATCATCTCAAGAGGTTTGCTGCCTGCCAGGGGCCTGGATTTGGGATGTTGTGGAGGGACTACTGAACCTTGTCTGACCTTCTGACTACTACCCCTGCTGATCTTCCATGTAGGTACCAATGATACTGCTAGGAGTAACCTTGAGAGGATCAAAAGTGACTACAGAGCTCTGGGAGCAGTAGCCAAGAGCATGGGGGTCTAACACCCTGGACACTTAAATGTACAGGGGTAAACTGAGGTTCCTTTGCTCTGGGTAGATGCAAGGGAGAAATACTGACCAGATATTTTCAAGAGGTAAAAATTTCACTAAAGTTTACTGGCAAAATATAGAAAATCAAGGAACTTTGGCAAAATAATTAGTAGAACATAAAACACTTAGCAGTGACTTAGCCCATTCAACTTAGCAACCTTTAAACCCATTCGATGTTACATTCCATGAAAAGAAGAAGAAGAAAGGGAGAAAGACAGGAAAGATATAGAAAAACAGACATATAGCTACCAACTCCTGGGTTCCAGCGATGTAACATAGAAAACTCCAAGATGAAGTTAGGGTTAAAGAACAATGTGCTTGTCTCATGGTCAGCCCTCTTAAACCCTTGGCCCTTCATGGGCCTTCCTCCCAGGTGGGACTTCTGGTTGCTCAGCCACTCAGGGGCTGGGTTAGGCAAGACTGGGGAGCTGCCTTCAATGTGCTATGATTGACAGACACTGAGGGGCTGGGGGGTATGGAGGGCAGGGCATTGTCTCACCAAAAGCAAGGCCTGACCTGCTCCCTACCACACACACACAGGCATTCCAAAATGTCTCGAGACATCAATCTTTCCAGTCTCTGACAGGGGGTCCAGGTGATGTTCTCAAGTCTGTCAGTAATGGGAAAGGGTATAAGGACATCTGTGTATGACAACACAGATGAAGCTCCCATGAAAACATGTAGCCGTCTGAGTCTCAGGCTGCAGGAAATGCCAGAGCCTGGAACTGGTATTGGATGTCAGTAGAGATAGCAGCTGTGAGAGGTGTGACCAGGTGGATGATCTGCTCAGCCTGGTGACAGAGATAAGAGAGGAGGTAGAAAGGTTAAGAAGTATCCAGAGACTGACTGGTGGGACCACTCTCTACCATCCTTGAGGCAAATGCACCATCTGGCCATACCACAAGAAGCAAAGGATCCCCTACCCTCTCACCACCAGAGAGAAAGAGGAGACCTAAGAGATTGGAGGAATGGAAACAGGTCTCTGCTTGAGGCAGTAGGCGAATCCCCTCCTGGCCTACCTCACCTTCCCGGGTGCCCTTATACAATAAGTATGAGGCTCTGGAACTTGAAGGCCAGCCACACGATAATCTGGATGAAGGTCCATCCACATTGGAGAAATTGCCTAGGGCTAGTAAGTATGCCTCCTGCATCGTGACCTCCTCAGTCAAGAAAAATAAAGGGTAGTTTTCATTGGTTTCTCCCTTCTGAGAGTGTCCTAGTTACAGGAATAGGGCGCCAGTTTAGCACTATATGGGTGTAACCAAACTGTGTATTCTTCCCCCTCTATGTTGGCGATTCCTAACATGGACCCTCCCTGGCGCAAGTAAATCCACACATGGACAACGTTGTGCACAAAGAAAATCAACTTTACTGAGAGAACATGTGGTTTATATAACCTTCTTTCGACCACCCGTTTCATTCCTTATATGGTAATCTTTTGGTCAGCCAGCCAATCACACACCTTCAGTCCTTATATGACATAGATCAGTCTCATTCCTTATATGGTAATCTTTTAGTCACTCAACCAATCACAGATCTTCAGACCTTATATGGTAATCTTTTGGGGGCCTGTGGTCCCATACCTCTACATCATTTCTGATGAACTGTTAATGATTGATCATTTGCAGGAGCTGCCCAGTGCACACCAAACACCTCAGGCTACAAGCTGGGTGTTAAATGACATAAGGAAAGAGGCAAACCCTGCAAGGCAGGGTAGTGTTTCTTTTTCTTCACGCGAATGACTCATCTGTAATAGGTCCCTCCAGGAAGCACCAGCATAGTCACACCCATTCTGAGGGCTCATCTCTGCTAATGGGCCATAATGGACTCAATGGAACTAGCAGGATAGGCAGCTGCAACGACTTAGACCATCAAAGACTCCCAAAATATCCCATGACTTACAGTATTACATCATCCATTGTGAAACTCCCTGCCCTGGGGGAAGTACTGAGCATTCCCACCTGAACCTGAGCATATAGAAACTTTGAGCTTGGGGACTTCTGGCACTGCTCGATGGATCTGGAGGAGGACCAGAACTTCAACAGGACTGTGATTATCACTCTGACCAACAGATATTCTTTTCTTTTGTTTTGCACCCAGGGAGAACACGTGGCACTCAGCACAGGACCTAATGAACACCGTTCTATTCTTGTTCCAGGGGGCCAGGTTATACTCTGACTTTGTGGGTTAAAACCAGTTTCTCTGTATCACTGTATTTATTGTAATCTCTTTAGTAAATTGTAACTCCTACTTGTAATCTCTCTTGAGGCAGTCGAGTGGGGTTCATTTCTCCTGCCGGTTTACATTTAAACCAGTACAGAGGAACAGAGGGACCGATATGCAAACCAGACCCAACCCACAGGGAAGTGTGCTGCCTTCCTGGGACCCAGGTAAGGGACATTACTAGAAAACTCTCTAGTCTGGTATGGCCCTCTGATTATTATCCACTACTGTTTTTTCAGGTGGGCAATGATTAAGTCCAAACGAGAAGTCTGAGGACAATCAAGAGGGACCCTGGGCTTTGGGACAAGTGGTTGAGGGATCTGGAGCACAAGTAGTGTTCTGCTCTATCTGAATAGATGCAGGGAATGATGGGGAATAGGAAACAGGAAAACCACAAAGATGAATACCTGGCTCTGAGCCTGGTATCACCAGCAGAATTTTGGGTTTTTTCATTAGGGGTCAGTTTACATGACACCAAGCATGCTGGCAACAGATGGGGCACACCTCAAAGAGGGGGAAAGGATCTTTGCACAGGAATTACCAGGTCTCATTGAGAAAGCTTTAAACTAGATTTGAAGGGAGAGTGGGATAAAATCAGGATCACTGGAGATAAGCCTGGAGGTAGCATGCCACTGTTTGAGGGATGGTGTGCTAGCGAGATCCTTCTGATACAGGGAAATTAAGGGTTAAGGGCCACTAGCAAAAGCTGCTTGTATTGCTTGCTTAACCTAATTGTGCTTGCCAAAACAGAACAAGGGAGGACGCAAGACTATTGATGAAAGGAAGGAACCGTGACTTGGTTCCTGCTCTCTGGACCCCTAAACCAGTTGGAACCAGCCCTGAGGTTTGGACTGAGGCCAAGGGACCAGGGGGCATGCGCGACAAGGAAAGGTGAAAAGTGCAACTCTGAGGAAGACTCGCTTACTTCATCCCGAGACCCCTGCCCACGACCACCAGGAGGCACTGCGCAAACGCGAGCATATGGAAATGGCCTTTAGAACTCATTATCATAAGAAGCGGGGATAGGTCATGAATATGTATAGGTGTATTGGGAAACCTGATGCATATGTAACACTTTAAGGAATAAATGCAGAGAGAAGTGTCGCTAAAGGTGCACATGCTTTGGAGGAATTACCCCCATGTGCCTCAGCACTGAATAAACATACCTACTTTATAACTTTTGGGTCATAGAGTTTTCCCCGCGAATCACTTCAGTATGCTGTCTTAGCAGAGGTAGGGGATGGAGATTGTTATGAATGGGAGAGAGAGCTTTTCGACGGCCTCTGCCTTTGTTCAGATTTTTGGCAGTAGGCAGCAGCTCTTTTGAGATGGCCCACACCTCAAAATTCACTCTTGCTCACAAGTTCTTTAATCATGACGGATTAGGTCTATTACATGAATTATTTATTGAATAGACACAAGAAAAACAGACATAAGACTTTAACAGATTACTTACTACACAGGATAAACAAAAGAAATACTACTAGTAGGTTACAACATAAATATACAGTGCACAATAAGGTACCTATATTACAGCTAGCGGAGAAATAGTATAGATTAGAAGCCAATGTAATCTTACCACTGAATTGGGACAGTGTACATGGTGTCCAGCCCTCAGCTCTCGAGAGAGATGTTATTATTCAGGCCAGCATCCTGAAACTTGAGGAGAACCCTCCTCACTCACTCAGAGAGTGTGCAGGAGATTTCCACTTTGTGGAAGTTACAATAGATCTTTTATAGCTGTAAAGTTTTAGTGTCTGTCAGTCACAAATTCCAGTATAATCTCCCCTCACAGCGAGCTGTTTCTTGTCAGCTGTTCATGTAAGCCTTGGGCACCTGGGTGTCTCACAAGACTGAGCAAAAGGGGGAGATTCCCTAATTTATGCAAACAGCAGATAACCTTCCCGACAGCAGGAAGGAAGGGGGGGAGGGTGAGCTGTCTTACCACAGAGATCCATGCAGCAGCAAGGATGCAAGGGTAACTGATATTCTAGAAACTGTGGAAGTGCCTGAGAATGGTCATGCAGGAATTAGAGCTTCTCCCCCTGAAAAGGCAGTGGAATCAATAGCCCAATTGAAGGGCATTTACACCAATGCACACAGCTTGGGCAACAAACAGGAGGAGCTGGAAACCATGGTGTAGCAGGAAAACTATGACAGTTGCAGGCAACTCAGGACGACTACAAGGAAGTCATGAGATTATGCAAGAAGAAAATTGGAAGCATCAAAGCCCAAGTACAACTTCATTTGGCTACTAACACAAAAGACAAGAATAAATGTTTTTACAAATATATCAGCAAAAAAAGGAGGGCTAAGGAAAATCTCCATCCTTAACTGGATGCAGAGGGAAACATAGTAAGAAAAGAGAAGGAAAAGGCTGAGGTACCAAATGCCTTCTTTGCCTCACTCTTTAGTAAGACCAGTTGTCCTCAGGGTACCCAGCCTCCTGAGCTGGAAGATAGGAACAGAGAACAAAATAAAGCCCCCACAATCCAGGAGGGAATGGTCGGTGAACTGCTGTGCCACTTAGACCTGCACAAGTCGATGGGGGTGGATGGGATCCACCCAAGGGTACTGAGGAAGCTGGTTAAAGTGCTCACCAAGCCACTTTCAATCATTTACCATCAGTCCTGGTCAACCAGGGAGGTCCCAGGTGACTGGAAATTAGCAAATGTGACACCCATCTATAAGAAGGGTCGAAAGGGGGATCTGGGGAACAACAGACCCATCAGTCTGACCTCAGTGCTGGGGAAGGTCATGGAGCAGATCATCTTGAGTGCCATCATGTGACACGTACAGGACAACCAGGGGATCAGGCCCAGTCAGCATGAGTTTATGAAAGGCAGGACCTGCTTGACTGACTTTATGTCCTTCTATGACAAAGTGACCTGCTTAGTAGATGACAGAAAGTCTGTGGATATTGTCTACCTAGACTTCAGTAAAGCCGTTGACAACATTTCCCACAGCATTCTCCTGGAGAAATTGGCTTCCCATGGCTTGGACAGGTGAACTCTTCGCTGGGTAAAAAACTGTCTGGATGGCCGGGCCCAGAGAGTGGTGGTGAATGGAGTTACATCCAGCTGGAGGTCGGTCATGAGTGGTGTTCCCCAGGGCTCAGTATTGGTGCCAGTCCTGTTTAACATCTTCACTGATGACCTGGATGAGGTGATCAAGCACACCCTAAGCAAGTTTACAGATGACGCAAAGCTGGGCAGGAGTGTTGATTTACTGGAGGGTAGGAAGACTCTTGTCTAAGTTTTGAGACAAATGTAAGAGACAACTCTCTGGACTAAGTCCTCCTTTCCAAAAGGGTTCCAAAAATCCCCTTTCTGCCAATAGGAAATGAATACTAATAGATGAAAGTGAAAAAAAAATGGTTTATTAACAAACAGAATGCCTACTCACAAGGCAGGGAAAAAAGGTAAATAACTGTTAAGCACTAAACCGTCAGAACCCACTTCCCCCCCCACAGAAACAAAAACAAAAAAAAAGGTCCAGAGAGTGGGGGCAGTGTAGGAGGAATACACCTTTCCCAACACGTGGTCCAAAATGATGCCGGCTTTTCACGCCAAAGGCAGCAGACCCCCTGCGGAGCAGTCCAGTAGCAGAGGAAAATCCCAGTGGCTACCTGGTGTTGACCTTTTCTCCGACGGCAGTCATGGCAGATGAAGCAGCTGGGCTGGAGCCTTTCAGTGTGCTTTTCTCTCCCCAGCTTGGCTCCCCGGTCCCGGGCTTCAAGCAGGAGCAGGCGCAGCAGCATGCGGCAGGGGCCCAGTGGGGAGTGGCTCTGGTCTCAGCTCTTAGCACAGCAACAGCCACAGCAGCAGAAAAAATAAAAGATGGAGCAGGCGGACTGAAAGCCAGTGCAGCAAAGCAGCTGACTGCTCCTGGCAAAACACCGACTGTTCTCTGTTCCCAACCGGGCACAGACCAACCCACCTCCAGCTAAGAGACTCTTTAGTAACAATGTAGCAGTATCCCAGCAGGAAACACACAGACCTCCACACACGTGGTGCTGCTGCCTGATCCCCCAAATGGGAAGAGAGAGAGAGAGCAACTCCTGGCCCCACCCCCTGCCAGGATCTTGGCCTGGGCTCACATACAGGCTTGGAGGGGGGGTAGAAAGAGAAAACAATAACAATTTTTGGGCATAACCTGGATGTGGGATAACAATCCCCAAGACAACTCTTCAGAGGGATCTGGACAGGCTAGATCGATGGGTTGAGGCTGACCATATGGAGTTCAATAAGGTCAAGTGCTGAGTCCTGCACATGGGTCATAACAACCCCATGCAGTGCTACAGGCTTGGGAGAGAGTGTCTGGAGCAGATCATCTTGAGTGCCATCATGTGACATGTACAGGACAACCAGAGGATCAGGCCCAGTCAGCATGGGGTTATGAAAGGCAGGTCCTGCTTGACTTAGCTGATCTCCTTCTATGGCAAGGTGACCTACTTACCAGATGAGGGAAAGGCTGTGGATGTTGTCTACCTGGACTTCAGTAAAGCCTTTGACACTGTCTCCCATAGCATTCTCCTGAAGAAACTGGCTGCTCATGGTTTGGACAGGTGCACTGTTTGCTGGGTAGAAAACTGGCTGGATGGCTGAGCCCAGAGTGTGGTAGTGAATGGAGTTAAATGCAGTTGATCAGCCAGGGCTCAGTATTGGGCCCAGCCCTGTTTAATACCTTTATCAATGATCTGGAAGTGGGGATCGTGTGCACCCTCAGTAAGTTTGCAAACAACAACAAATTGGATGGGAATGTTGATCTGCTTTAGGAGGTAGTAGTGAGGTGGGGGTCAGTCTTCCAGGTAACAAGAGAGGACGAGAGGAAATGGCCTCAAGTTGTGGCAGGGGAAGTTTAGATTGGATATTTGTGGAGGGCTGTGAGCCCTCAAGGCAGGGGCCTTTTTGCACTCCCCTGGAGGAGTCAGAGATAAGCAACCTTCCTCAGGGTCATGGTGAACTCCCAACACGCCTTGTTTCTTCATGGTAATAGCCTGTACCCCGTTGGCTAATTGGTTTCCACCTCACCCCCTGTTTTTCCCATATAAACCCCTGCTTCTGCCCCTGACGACAGGGAGCTCTCGTCCCTGGCCTCCCCTTCGCAGGGTGGTTGGACAATAAAGGCTACCTCTGCGGAACTGCCATACGAGGCTCCTGTCTCTCTGTCCCCGAGTTTGCCTTGGGTGATTTCACAAAGAGCTGAATCACAAGAGCTGGAATCACTTGTAGCTGAGAGATTGCTACACTTGCGGAAATCACCTGTCACCCAGGAAGGCCTGCCAGTGCCCCTGGAAGGGCTGTTCCCTGCGGGGCGCTCTCTAGGAAGGTTGTGGCGTACCGGTGCTGATCAGCACTGGACCCTTCTTGCGACAGATATTAGGACAATTTTCTTCACCAAAAGGATGGTCAGGTATTGGAATAGCCTGCCCAGGGAAGTAGTGGAATCACCATCCCTGGAAGTGTTCAAAAGGTGTTTGGATGTGGCACTTGGGGACATGGTTTAGTGGTGAAAATAGTGGTGCTGGCTTAACAGTTGGACTTGATGATCCTAGAGGTCTTTTCCAACCTTAATGATTCTATGATTCTATTGCTCTGTGATCCTGTGAGAAGTCTAAGCTGGAGTAGGCTTCTGGCAGGACCTGTGGACCCATAGAGAGGAGTCCATGCTGGAGCAGGTTTGCTGGCAGGATTTGTGACCCCATGAGGTACCTACACTGGAGCAGTCTGTTTCTGAAGGACTGTCCTGTGATAGGGACTCACACTGGAGTCATTCTTGAAGGACTCATGTTGAAGAAGTTCATGGAGGACTGTCTCACATGGGAGGGACCCCATGCTGGAACAGGGGAAGAGTGGAAGGAACCTTCCCTCTGAGGAGGAAGCAGCAACAGAAACCATGTGTGAAGAACTGTCTGCAACTCTCATTCCCCATCCTCCTGCACTGCTAGGGGGAGCTGGTAGAGAATCAGGAATAAACTGTTCTTATCTCAACCCACAAGTTTTACTTTTTTCTGATTCTCCTCCCCATCCCACCATGAATGGTGCACCTTGAATGCTGTTGCAGTTACAGGCCCCTCAGTACAAGAAAGACATTGAGGTGCTGGAGCGTGTCCAGAGAGGCAATGAAGCTGGTGCAGGGTCTGGAGCACAAGTCTTATGAGGAGCAGTTGAAGGAGCTGGGGCTGTTTATTCTGGGGAAAAGGAGGCTGAGGGGGGACATTATCGCTCTCTACAGCTACCTGAAAAGAGTTTATAGTGAGGTGGGAGTCAGTCTCTTCTTCTAAGTAACAAGCAATAGTACAAGAGTAAATGTCCTCAAGTCATGCCAGGGGAGGTTTCATTGGATATTAGGAAAAAATTCTTAAAGGAAAGTGTTATCAAGCATTGGAACAGGCCACCCAGGAAAATGGTTGAGTCACCATCCCTGGAGGTACTGAAAAGAATAAAGGCCATTTCTTTTTTTCCTATCACTTGTTACCTGTGAGAAAAGACCAACCCCCACCTCACTATAACCTCCTTGGCAGTGCTCTGCCACCCTCAATGTAAAGAAGTTCTTCCTCATGTTGAGGTGGAACTTCTTGTGTTTTAGTTTATGGCCATTACTCCTTGTCCTGTCACTGGGCACCACTGAAAAGAGTCTGGCACCATCCTCTTGACTATATATCCATATAAGTAATCTATCAGAAGCATATCTTCTATTATATTTTTGCTAAGCTGTTACATTAATAAGTTTGTAGTAACCTGTGATAGTATATACCTATTTGGTGGTTACGGTGGTTTTTATTAATCATAGGTATGCTTACTATTGGTGATTTTTACAGAAATATGTAATAATGTAGACAATAAAACCTCAGTGCCCCTCTGTATTATGGAATCCTATGAACCCACAGTTATGATCTCTGTACATCTGCAGACCAGGTAATCATTTAGGTTGTGACATGAACTGATATCAGAAGTGGGATTCCATAATATGCATGGTCATGGATGCATGGGAGAAGGCAGTAGAAAATCAGTGATAATGGCAAGAAAATAAAGGATGGCTAACACCTAGATGGGATAAGAATTGGGTAGCTGAGAACTGTTTTATGTGGGAAAACCTGTAAGAAGAATTTTCAAAATTATAAAAGTCATAAATGCAAAGCAAAGAAAGGCAAGGGACCTTCAATGGGATCCTTACAGAGGCATTAGTGGCAGCAAACATCTTCCTAAGTGCCAAAGATCAGGAACTAAATGCTTCTAGGTAGGAATTAAATGTTACTAAGCAAAAGCTAATTGCCACTGAACAGAAGCTAAAGTGTTACTAGGCAGGAAGTAAACTACCAAGCTGGAGCTAAATGAATGCTGCTAGAACAGAGACAAGCACTACTAAGCAGGAGATAAATGTTACCAGGCAGAAGAAACTTTAGGACACTGAAGTGTGAGCTAAGGATGCAGAGATATGAGCAGCTGCCTTTGAATCTCATAGTTTTGTTAAGGAACAATTACTTCCACAATTGGAAACTAACTTCAGACCTCTGGCTTTATGCCAGCTAGTGCATACTCACCCAGTCTCAGAGTGAGATCATGCAAAGAATATACATAATGAGACCTAGTGATGAGGAGGATGATTCTGACCCTGAGCATCCTGCTTCCACATTACCCAAACATAATCCAGGTAGCACAGTCTCATTGTATTCCATCATTAAAACTTCTGTGGTACAACCTCCAGCTCCTGCCAGAGGCAAAGGTGCTACCCCTGCCACCTCAGGTCACAACCACCACTACAAACTATACTGCAGAACAGTTAAGCCAGATAACTTTATGGTCAAAAGGGTTGATGAGGACTGGTTAGGATGGGTAGTATGGTGCCATCAAAATGGAGTTGAAGCTATTATTTCTAATCAAACTGAGGCCAGAGAATTATTTCCAGGAGAAGGAATATTTCTTCAGAACCTTGATGCAGCGGCCGGACAGAATACCTTCTATCTGTTAACTTCAATAATAAAGACTGTTAGACAAATACAAGGAAAATGAGGCTATAAACTTTCTCCTCCTGACTATACTTCTGAAGGGTTTTCTGTGTGGGCTCAGAGTAGCTGCTTGAGATGTCATTAATGCCTGCAATACTATACCACAATACATGATGTCCATGGAAGCAACAGAGGCAGGGAAAGTAAGACTATTGCAAAATGCAGTCTAGCCTTAATGGTACACAGTGGGGATGTTGATTGGAACACTATAATGGCTCAGGGGTTGCAGAATTGGACACCCCTTATATGATAGGCTGCCAGACTGTAGAAGCCTAGAAGATAAGGGGGCTAATGTGTATGTCTCAAACACTGATAGTCGTGGAGCCAACCAAAGACTGTTGGTAATAACACTGTGAGAATGAACAGGATGTGGTTGGAGAAGGGGCCATGTGGAGGTAGGGCAGCACTTTTCTGGGACAAGCATCCTTGTTCTGGCTCCTGGAGATAAGCACAACATGGCACAGCACAAGTGCAGGAATGAGGCCAAGAAGTGGGTAGGGGGGGATAAAGACCACCCAAGACCCCCAAAGCCCTCCAACCCATTTACAGAAAGGTCTAGAAGAATGAACTGCACATGATAACTAATTTGCATAGAAAGCAAGAAGCTTATCTCCAGGGCAGGGAAAGCCTATCTATAAAAAGGTACCCTCACAAAGCACGAGTGCCTCCAGGACCCTGGACACCCCATCAGCTGCATTGATGCTGGAGCCAGGACTGGTGATCTCTTTTCCTCTCTCTCTTTCTTTCCTTCTTTCTCTCTCTCTCACCCTCTTTAATCTCTCTCTCTTCCCTTTCACCCTATCCCTTTATCCAAAACCCACTGCTGTGTGCTTATACCGGGACGTCAGGGACTAACATACCAATTTCCATGCCAAGTGTGAAATTTATTAATAAAACTTTGCAAGCTTTTCCAGACTCTCTAACTTTTGTCATTCCTTTCAACAATGAGCATCTAAGAATCTTGGATGCTCCCTTCCCCTTAAGGGTGGGATGCCACACAGGCTGACACAGGAACAGGGAAGAATTGATCAGGGTTGCCCAAACACCAGAGAAATTATAAGAGTGGACAAAATGTTTGAAAATTCTCTGTGAAAGATAAGTTATCTGACATTAAAGACCCCCTGATAAATCAGAGAGAGGGTAGAGATCCTTATGGGGATCTCTTGCTAGGAACAGGTTTTACACTAGGCCAATTAGATGGGATGACCACATTTTTCTTATAGAGATTGTGGGATAACTGGGAAAGGGATAGTGGCATAGATGCTGAGAAAGTCCTGGACAGTATTGTTCTGTCTGCTTTCCTGATTCAACCCCAATTATTGTCTCTTGCCCTGATCCTAGTATCAGGAAGCTAACAGAAGAGCTTCCAGCTTCTGGCCCAGGGAGATCCAATGACTTGTCCCAAGTGGCTGAAATTTCTTTAGATTAATATTAGTGGAAGTCCTAGTATATCATTAATGGTAAATGAGAAATGTTCTGGGTTTTTTCTCATTGACATGGGAGCCTCAATATCAATGACTAAAGCTGAGGATGCTCCTGGATTAATAAAAAAAAACTTGAGAAAGGATCTTTGTAACAGGGATTGTGGGGAAAAGACAAGAGCTTTCTGTGGCCAAGATAAAACTGATTTTTCCCAATGGAAGAATACTGAGACCTATAATGGCAATAGGACCCTTAAGTATATTAGGTATGAATATATTAAAATCACAAATTATTAAGATTCTTTTAGGCACTTGGATGCCAAACCATCAAACTCAGAATTCTGTAATGTCTATGGATGGAATACCAGCTGAAGGGTCCACAAGTTCTCTCTTACAGGCTGCACCCAAAATAGTTAAAAGTGCCTTAACTCATGTATGACAATATCATATTAGCCCTGAAGCCCCACAAGGCATAACTGCTCTTATCCAGGATTTAAAGTAAAGGAGTATTCAAAAAACTCATTCCCCATGTAACTTCCCCACGTGGCCTGTCTGTAAGCCTAATGGTACCTGGTGCTTAACAGTAGGCTATTGTAAATAGAATGAAAATACTGGACCCTTACATGCGGCTGCTCCTTCCATTACAAATAGTTTTTTGTTTGTTTTCTTTTAGAACAAGCCAAAGATGGCAATTAGATCAGGTTGCTCAGAGCCCTGTCCAACCCGATGTTGAATGTTTCCAGGGATGGGGTATCTGCCACCTCTGGGCAACCTGTTCTGGTGTCTCATCACCCTCACTGCAAAAAATTTTTTCCTTATATCTGGTCTGAATCTATCCTCTTGTAGTTTAAAACCATTACCCCTTGTCCTATTGCAACAGGTCCTATTAAAAAGTCCCTCTCAATCTTATATGCCCCCTTTAAGTACTGATAGGCCACAATAAGGTCTCCCTGGAGCCTTCTCTTCCCCAGGCTGAACAACCCCTACTCTCTCAGCGTTTCTTCATAGGATGTGGAAGAAGATGACCTGTCAGTCAGTCAGTCTTATGGACATAGATGTGGACACAATTCCTGTATTTCCTTAAGAAGTTAGCTATGCCCGTGAGAAACTCAGTCTGTACCCGTGTGAATTGTGAAACTGTAGAAGCTAGAAGCACAACAATAGAAAGATAAAATTGCACCTGCACTAGGGAGTTTTCTTAGTTGGTATGTGTTTTAATAATAGGCAATAAATAGCTCTGTAAACAGGCCAGAAATAGATGGCCAATAGTGTTATATTGTTGTTAGCTGCAGCCAATTGACTTGCGACATGTATGCTGGAAAATACTATAAAAAGGCCTTGCATTATTAAAATATATCCGCCATACCTACAACTATACCTGTGTGTACTTTGTGTTGTTACCGACTCTATAGCGACATCTGGTGACCCCTGACGTGATTCTTTCACACGTGCAAGCCACCTATAGTGTGGCCAAACTTTACACCGACTGCAGCGGTGATATCCGTGGAAACGGAATATATCCCAGTGCAACGAGAGTAGCGGATACAGCTACCCGTCTGGACAATGTTGCAACCCATGAGGTGAGCGCAGCTGGGGACAATATGTGTTCACAGGTTTCGCATGAAGAGAAAGCTATATTAAATATCTGGACTCTTATGTTAGGCAAACGAGCTATACCATATGATAAGCACTCTTTAAAAGCTCTTTTATTATGGTGTAAAAGCCAAGGCTTGGAGGCTACACCGGAAAATGCGTTCAGTGTGAAAACTTGGGAGAAAGTGGGACAGCTCCTGCTGGAGGCAGGGTCCCTACGCAATGATACAGCTATATCTTTAATATTATTAGATACTTTGGTAGTGAAGGAGTGAGAGGGGACTCCACCTACTTCCATGGACAAAGAGGAACCAGGTGTGGCAGAGGGGCAAACAGTGGGGACAAACGGTTCTACCTCGGAGTGGATGGCTAGTGCCAGCGAACAGGCGCGCGAGGGGGTATCAGTTGAGTCTTCTCCACGCGATCTGGGAAAGGCAGACTCCCCAAAAACAGGAATCCAGGCGGACACACCCCCAGGGACGCATCCCAGGGACATGGGTAGCGCCGGACCCTCTGCAGCGCCCCCCCTCCCTGCCTGGAGACCCGGCTCGTGCGTTGCAACCGCCATGCGAGGAACACTCGCGCTGTCTTCCCTGCCTTTGCGGCTGCCCGGCCCACGAGACCAAGGTCCAGAGAGAAACACCCGCTGAGCTCAGCACTAACTGTGGCTCTGTGCCACCAGATGAACCAGGCGCGAGCCGCGCAGCCTGCCTGCTGGTGCCCGGGGGTGGCTGCGGGGAGGAAAAGAAGCAGCTCGCGTTGGACGCCCCTCAGCTTTTGGAAGCACATGAAGGCTTTAGCTGTTGCAAACGGCGATCTTGAGATGGCTGATCTCATTCCTTATCCTTTAAGGTCCTCTGAGGTTGATATGCCAGTAAATTCTGGGGGAACAGTTGGGGCATTTCCTGTGGTTAGAGGGGGTGGACAGGCTCCAGACCAGTACGTACCTTTTAGATGGCAGGTGCTTTCAGACTTGCGCAAGTTAGCTGCAAAGCACGGCTTGGCATCAAAAGATGTTACAAAAATGCTTTGATTTCTCGCTTCAGAGGAGATGACACCTTTTGATATGAAGAAGATAGCAAAATTGCTTTGCTCTCGGGTTCAGTATGTTATGTTTGAATCCATCTGGAGACGGTTTGCCGAGGAAAGGTCCCTGACCAACCTCGAGCTGCTGCAGGATGATCCTAGGTTTGGGGCAGGCTTACCTCAGCTGATGAGACTGCCTCCAGTGGCAGAACCACAGCTGTAGGCCCGTCTGCACCCTCTTATCTTGGCCCAGGCTAGAGACATGGCTTTGCAGGTGATGCTGCAGGTTGCCAACTTGTATGCACCCTCACAGAGGTATGCTACAGTGAAGCAGGGAGCTAAAGAGCCCTATATGCAATTTATCGAACAGTTACAAGAAGCACTGGAAGAGCAGGTTACAAATTCCCAGAAAAGAGACCAGTTGATGCTGCAACTGGCTAGAGATAATGCGAATGAAGATTGTAGAAAAGCCATAGAAATGTTACCAAAGGCAAATCCTACTTTAGAAGAAATGGTAGATGCCTGTGCTAAGGTAGGAACTGCTTCTTTCAAAATGGCATTACTGGCCGATTCCCTCGTAGCTACAGCCAAGGTAAACTCTCATTGTTATGGCTGTGGAGAGCAGGGTCATATGAAAGCAGATTGTTCATGCAGAAATCAATCAAATGGCCTATCTAGAAATCTGAAAGGAATAGCTAAGGCAGAAAACTGTGGTAGATGTGGAAAATCAGGACATGATGCAAACCATTATAAATCTAGATTTCGTGTGAACGGACATTCTCTCATATACCAGGGAAACGGGAAGAAGAGCGCGAAGGGGTGAAACATGAAGTTTTAGGATTTTTAGATTTTATTTAAAATGAGTTGTGATAGAATTAGTAAAGTTAGTTAGAATAAGTATAGTAGATGAATTTAGCTGAAGTTAAAAGGTTAATAATTATTTAAGAAGCTAGACTTAGAATGAAGCTGATTAATTGTTTTTATTTTATATTTGTACAGCTGTGTTCATAATAAGAACCAGAAGACTCAGAATATTAAGATCTAAGAGAAAAGTAGACAGATATTAATTTCTCTATTTAAAATGTCCATCCATGGATGGATGGCAAGGTATAAAGCGAACCCCCAAGGTTAAAACCATTGTGAAAACTCAAGGGGCGAAAAGTTCATAGCGAGGAAGACTATCAAAATTCATCCCCCTATCGCTTTGTCCCCCTTTTTGCTGTATTCAGCTGGGGCCGGAGCGATCTGCAGGGTTTCTTCGCAGTCCACAAAAACTGACAGCTTTTTACCACAGGCAGTTTCACAGAGGCAGCAGCGAAGGTAAAAGGAACGAAAGAG
>JACAXG010000527.1:18700-67344 GCA_018881555.1 Amblyornis subalaris | reverse complement strand
CATGAGAGAAAACCAATGAAGCATCTTCAGAGGAAGAACACATTCAAACTGACTAATGACAATACAGTTAGAGAGAATTTCAAACCAAGCTGACCTGTTACAAAGCTTAAGACTCTGTGAGGAGGAGAAACCTAAAGTGACAGCATCTAAGAAATATTGCTCTGTGGCAACTGAACTAAAGCTGGATCACCGCAGCATCCCCCTACTCAAAATACGCCCACTGACTCAAAGAGCAAACTATGCATGCTTAATGATATTATAACTAATTATCATATGAAGCGGGAATGGGAGGTGTTTATGTTATGAATATGTATTTTTTATTTTTAATGTTTAGAACTTTTGTAGATAAAAGAACTTTGTACTGTTTTGCAAATTGGTGCTGCGTCTTTGGGAACGATCCCATGCGGCCCTCGGCCAAAAATAAAACATACCACTTTCTAACTTTAGTTAGAGGGGTTTTTGTCCATGAATATTTAATTTTTCATAAATCAGGGGAAGCACGCTCTGACACAAGCCCTTCCTCGGCCAGCACTCCCGGTGAAAGTTTATGCAACCAACTCACCAGAAAAACAAGAGGATCAGCTGGCTTGGATGTTTCCACCGCCAAAACAATAATCCTTAAACTCACCAACAGTGCATAAGGTCCCCCTAGAGGCATATGGGCCTATAGGGTGAGGGCTAAGTGCATTGTTAATAGGGAGATCAAGTGCAACATTGCAAGGTATTTTTGTGCATCCAGGGGTTGTGGATGCTGATTATACAGGACAAATCTATGTTATGGTATCAACACCTACCCCTCCTCTTACTATACCGGGTCAGACCCGTATTGCTCAACTTGTGCCTTTTAAGTCTTGTGTCCCAAAAACAGACTCCAGACTACGTGGGGATCAAGGCTTCGGATTGACAGGACCACCTCAAGTGTATTGGGCTCAACATATATCAGACCATAAACCTCAAATGGTTTGTACTGTGACAATACAAGGTATGGCTCCACCACGTATAACACTCAAGGGACTGATAGACACAGGAGCTGATGTCACTATTATCTCAGCTACTGCATGGCCGCCCTCTTGGCCTGCCGTGCCAGTGGGATCTGCTGTTGCTGGCCTCGGTGGCGCTACACAAAGCTACCTGAGCAGCCATCCTGTGTCAATCAAAAACACAGAGGGGCAAACGGCTACTGTCCATCCTTACATCACTGTGGCACCTCTCAGTTTATGGGGACGAGATGTCCTGGCAGCTTGGGGGGTGACCGTGTGGACAAATTTTTGATTGGGGCCACTGTAAAGAAGAGCGCAAAGTACCCTACCTTACCTTTACAATGGCTCACAGAGCAACCTATCTGGGTTGAGCAGTGGCCCCTGACAAAAGAAAAGTTAGCCGCCCTTCATGAATTGGTCCAGGAACAGCTACAGCAAGGACACATTGAACCTTCTACTAGCCCTTGGAACACATCAATGTTTGTGATCAAAAAGAAGTCAGGAAAATGGAGGTTGCTCCATGACTTACGTCGAATTAATGCAGTGATAGAGAGCATGAGTGCTCTGCAACCTGGAATGCCATCTCCCACGATGCTACCTGCTGAGTGGGACATACTGATCGTTGATTTAAAAGATTTCTTTTTTACCATTCCACTGCATTCAAAAGATATTCCAAAATTTGCCTTTACAGTGCCATCTATCAATCATGCTGAGCCTGTGAAGCGATATCAATGGAAGGTGTTGCCACAAGGTATGAAAAATAGCCCAACTATCTGCCAATGGTACGTAGCACAAGCTTTATCAACAATTAGGAAACAATTCCCTGGAGCTTATTGCTATCATTATATGAATGCTATACTGGTAGCAACTCCCACAAAAAGAGACCCGTTGCACATTGAACCACATTTACTTAGAGCACTGCAAAATTATGGCTTGCAGGTGTAAGAGCCTAATAATAATAAGAAAAAGGCTCCAAAAGGTGCTTCGTCATTATGACTGCTCTATACCTGAAAGACTTCACAAAAAGTGCTTCATCACTATATCTGCTTATCATAATAGGTCTTGAACACCTGGAAACTATGTGCGGTATGGACCATGGGTAGCCCGCCTTGAGGCCCATAAAAAGGAAGGCGAAACCGGTGCAAAATGTGGAGGAGAAAGCGAGGGGCAGAATCTCTGACCTTTGCCTTCCCCCTCCCCCCCCACCACCACCAGCATCGCCTGCTGCGAGACACCCTGAGGCCTCTGAGAGTCAACTCCACCTCGCCTGAGGAGAATCCCCTGACTCTGCACCCCTGGACCGAAGTCACGAGTGAGTTGTGGAACCCCTACCCTGCTCCTGCGTCCTGTGGTGAGGGCACCCCAAGGTTCGGCTGAAGTGACCGGGCACCGCACCTGCATCTCGGAGGACGGGCCGTCACATTCCAGCCAAACTGCTCCAGAGATTGGAGAGAGCAGATAAGATGCTTCAAACAGCAGGAAAAAAAAGGCACAAACTGCTCCACTCCCCCCACCCCGTCCTAGCAGCACTGAAGGTATTACAGTGTGGTGGTGACCTATCCTATGCTTTTTTAAAGTAACCTTGGCTTTTTCTAAACTTTTCTCTACTTTTCTCTTTCTTTCTCTTTGCTTCTCTTACTATTAAATAAAAATATATCAATATTTTGGCATCAACATTTAATCTCATTTGGTTTTAATCTTGTTTTTAGGAATATTTTGAACCTTCTAAGTTCCTTCTGGTTTATACACAAAGACTTAACTTTCTTTGCTTCTCGGGATTTAAACTGGATTGTAACAGCAGGTTGCTCCAGAAAAAGTGCAACGACAATCCCCTTGGAAATATCTGGGAGTGAAAATACTTGACCAAACAATACAGTCACAGAATGTTCAGTTTGAAAAATCAATTAGAACCTTGAATGATGCACAGAAACTTCTGGGCACCATAAATTGGTTACGACCATACCTAGGTCTAACCACTGCACAATTATCCCCATTATTCAATGTTCTCAAAGGTGACCCAGACTTGGCCTCGCCAACGAAGTTGACCCCTGAGGCAGAACAAGTGTTGAAACAGGTGGAGTGGGCTACTACAAATTGTCAGGTTTACCGAGTGGACCTGACCCTTGATATCGTTGTGTTTCTTGTCACTCCAGACTCTCATCCTACAGGTATTATTGGACAATGGAATGAGCAATGGTCTGATCCTTTGCACATTCTGGAATGGATCTTTTTGCCTCATAGACCTAAGAAAACAGCACCCACACTGTTTGAACTACTTGCCCAATTAATTATCAAATGTCGACAGAGATGCCTACAATTGATGGCTAAAGATCCTGCTAAAATTATACTTCCTGTTCAACAAGAATATTTTGAATGGTGTTTTGCAAACAGTGCTCCTCTGCAGAGTGCACTGCAAAATTTTTTGTGACAGATTCTTTATCATCTGCCCAGCCACAAATTGCTGCAAATGGCAAAGTCCACCAGTTTGTCTTTACGGCCTAAGAGCAGCTGTGTGCTGGTGCAAGGACTCACCGTTTTTACTGATGGATCAGGAAGAATGGGGAAGGCCATTGTCACCTGGAAAGATGAGTCTGGATGGCAGACGCTGAAAGGCCATGAGTCAGGCTCTGATTAGCTTGTTGAGTTAAAAGCTGTAGCCATGGCATTTCAGCACTTTTCTGATGTACCATTGAATCTTGTTACAGATTCCGCTTATGTCTCAGATACTACACAGCGTCTTGACTGTTTGTTTTTAAAGGAAGTTAATAATGCTTCTCTTTTTTCACTGCTGAAAACCTTGTGGTGTGCAGCTCAGGACCGCACCCATCCTTATTACATTTTACACATAAGAAGCCACACCAATTTGCCAGGATTTATAGCAGAGGGGAATGCCAGAGCTGACAAGCTAGCCAATCCCGCATGGATGACATCTCAACCTGACAAGTTAGCGCAAGCCAAAGCCTCATATGACTTTTTCCACCAAAGTGCAAGTACTTTGCAGAAGCAATTTTTGCTAACACCTACTGAGGCTCGTGACATTGTTAGTTCTTGCTCTGATTGTCAGGGATTTGCCACACCTTTACCGGCAGGTGTTAACCCTAGAGGCTTACAAGCTTTGCAAATTTGGCAAACAGATGTTACCCATATTGCTGAATTTGGTTGTTATAAATATGTACATGTCTCTATTGACACCTTTTCTTCTGCCATGTGGGCATCCGCACACACTGGAGAAACGAGTTGTGATGCTATTGCTCATTGGTGACTAGCCTTTGCTGCTCTAGGTGTGCCTTCTATGAAGATGGATAATGGTCCTGCATACGTCTCTCAGAAGACGTGATGGTTTTTACAACTGTGAGGTGTGACACACAAACTTGGTATCCCACATTCTCCCACTGGTCAAGCTATTATCGAATGTGCTTATGGTTATTTGAAATGTGTTTTGGAAAAACAAAAAGGGGGAACGTGCGGAGAAACCCCGCAGAGTCGTCTGACAAAAGCCTTATATACAATTAATCATTTAACAGTACCACCAGATTCTAATAATCCTGTACTTTTTAATCATTTTTTCTCGTTGCAGTCTACGAGTGAGACACACCTACCCCAAGTGCAAGTATGGGTACGAGATTTAATCACTAATAAGTGGGAAGGCCCGTGGGACCTTGTCACTTGGGGGGGGGCGGGTATGCTTGTGTTTCCACAGATACCGGCGTCCGGTGGGTACCTGCGAGGTGTGTTTGCCCTGATTTGTGACATCAGTGACATCAAAACCGTCATGAAACCAACAGGCAAACTCCAGAAGATGACAACCGTGCAGATCATCTGTTGGATAATTCTGCTATGGATTAGGGCAGAGCAAGGATTCGCCATACTACCCCCAATGCCAAAAGGGAATGTGTGGGTAACCCTTGCCCACGCCTTGAACCAATCATCCTTATGCCTGTCTCTTGCAACACCAGAATCGCCTTTTCATACATGCTTGGTTGGGGTACCAATTGAGCCTTCTTTAATAGTTCAGGAAGCCCACGGCCGTGCCACTCAAACTGCTTGTAGCAGTTCCTTGAAAAAGTGCCTTAATAGCATTGACATATGGGATAACAAACTTCCTGTCACCCTTGAGCCACAGGAAATAGATATCCTGGGGTTGATAAGGGTGCCAGTGTGTATCTTCTTTAATTACACACAAACTTGGTGCTGGGAGAATTCACGTTGTCCAGTACTCAAGACATATCACCTGCAAATCCTGTGTTTCGAAATGTTTCCGCTTGGTGTAATTGGACAGTTCCAGATCAAACAGGTGTTTCATACTACCAAGCCGCTTCAGATCACTCTCCACGCAAATTACCTCGAGGAGTGTTCCTCATTTGTGGAGACCGCGCTTGGCCTGCATTGCCTTCGCGCGCAGTTGGCGGTCCATGTACTATTGGCCGCCTGACTACACTTACACCAAGCCTAACTACGCTTTTAAATCACACACACACAACTCGTAACAAACGGTCCTTGGATATGTTTACAAAGGACTGTGATGATACTTTAAGTTTTTGGAAAGTGGAAGCACGAGTTTTAACTTCTATTTTCATACCAGGTATAGCGGCTGGAAAAGCTTTGGGACTATTAGACAAGTTAGGCTGCTGGCTCGCCAAGCAGACTAATGCTACGTCACTTGCTTTGTCAGGATTATTAACTGATGTTGATTCTATTAGACATGCTACTTTGCAAAATTGAACAGCTGTTGACTTCCTGTTGTTAGCACATGGACATGGTTGTGAAGATTTTGAGGGTATGTGCTGCATGAATCTTTCTGACCACTCTAAATCAGTGTTTGCTAGTATCAAAGAATTACAATTGGGTGTTACAAAATTAAAAGAAGAGGATATTTCAGACTGGATTAATGCCCTGTTTGGCAACTGGCAACTTGCCAAATGGGTCAAAGACCTTCTAAAAATGGGATATATGATTGTAGTTGTTATCCTTTTTGTCTTATTCCTGGTGCTGTGTTTACCGTCTTTTCTGCGAAGGGCCCTGCAGAAGACTATGAACCCTGCATTTTTGATTGAAAGACAAAAAGGGGGAACTGTGGAAGAAGATGACCTGTCAGTCAGTCAGTCTTATGGACATAGATGTGGACACAATTCCTGTATTTCCTTAAGAAGTTAGCTATGCCCGTGAGAAACTCAGTCTGTACCCGTGTGAATTGTGAAACTGTAGAAGCTAGAAGCACAACAATAGAAAGATAAAATTGCACCTGCACTAGGGAGTTTTCTTAGTTGGTATGTGTTTTAATAATAGGCAATAAATAGCTCTGTAAACAGGCCAGAAATAGATGGCCAATAGTGTTATATTGTTGTTAGCTGCAGCCAATTGACTTGCGACATGTATGCTGGAAAATACTATAAAAAGGCCTTGCATTATTAAAATATATCCGCCATACCTACAACTATACGCGTGTGTGTGTACTTTGTGTCGTTACTGACTCTATAGCGACAATAGGAGAGATGTTCCAACCCTCTGATCATTTCTGTGGCCCTCCTTTGGACCTGCTCCAGCAGGTCCACGACTTTCCTGTGCTGAGGGCCCCAGAGCTGGATGCAGCACTCCAGGTAGAGTCACCAGAGTGGAGTAGAGGGGCAGAATCCCCTCCCTCGACCTGCTGGCCATACTGCTTTTGATGCAGCTCAGGATACGATTGGCTTTCTGGGCTGCAAGTGCACACTGCAGGCTCATGTCAAGCCTCTCATCCACCAACTCCCACCAAGTGAGACCAAGTGGGTCTCAGTGCCCTGAGCTGAAGGACCATGACTACAAGAATGATAAAGTCCCAGTTGACCCTGAACTTGTGCTAGATCTGCTGCTACAGCTGGATCCAAAGAAAATCTATGGGGCCTAATGGAATTCATCCAAGAATGCTCAAGGAGCTGGCTGATGTCATCACAAAGCGTCTCGATGATTTTTGAGTGGTCTTGGGAATCAGGAGAGGTCCCAGCTGACTGGAAGCTGCCAAGCATTGTCCTGATTTTCAAGAAGGGCAAGAAGGAGAACCCCACAAACTACAGTCCTGTCAGTCTCATTTCATTGCCCAGTAAAATCATGGAAAAGATTATTCTGGGAGATATCGAAAAACACCTAGAGGACAATACAGTCATCAGTCACAGCCAACACAGCTTCATGAGGGGAAAGTCCTGCTTGTTGAACCTGATTTCCTTCTATGACAGGGTAACCCACCTAGTTGATCTAGGAAAGTCAGTAGATGTAATCTTTTTGGACTTCAGCAAAGCTTTTGATACTGTCTCTCACAGGATCCTTCTGGACAAAATGTCCAGCACACAACTGGATCACCATTGTAGCAGGGCATCTCACCTCCCCACAAGAATTTATCTGTTGCTTATTAACCGGTCAGATAACTCAAACAGGACAAGCTGTCTTGTAGTGAGTTATTTTGGTGCCATGGGGTTAACACTGATCTGGTATCTCCCAACTGCCAATAAACATCTTACTGTTGAAGTGGGATCTGGAAAGATAAGCTGAATTTCTGACTGACTGACACCTCACTTTACAACTGTAAAAACCACACCAAACTTTCACAAAGTAGAAATCTGTGACTGCTAAAAAGCTGTCGGCAGAGAGGCCTTCTAACTCTCCCAGCATTTTCGTGAGACTTCTCTCTTTCTCTCTTTTCCCAGGCAAAACTATTATAAACAAACCTAGGAGTTTTTGTAAATTAATTAAGCTTCGTGCAGCTGCGCTTTGCTATCATTTTTGCTTAGATAAATATTTTGGAATAGGTGTTGTTAGAATTGACCAATGAACTTGGTAGGTGGCTGACCAAGGGTCCAATAGACTCTTGACACTTCTATAAACTTCAAGCAAGCTAAGGGATATAAGCCGCTCTGTAAAATAATAATAAACTCCGCATCGCTTTGTTCTCCCTGGACTCTGTGTCGTATTTCTTGGGACACTTCCGACATCTGGTGGACACTGACGTGTACTGCACCGCGAGAAGGTAACATCGGGCGCTCCCCTCCCCCCGGATTCCGCTCCAGACGCCCAGCTTTGCCCAAAAAACTGCAAAAATGGAACAAACGGGCTTGAAGGAGAGTGAGGTTTTTGCTGCCTGGAAGATCGCCCTTAAGTTAATGAGAGCTGGGATTCTTGAGGACTCGGTTTTACAGCTTCTCGCTTGGGCGGTGAGCCACAGCTGTCTAATTAACTCTGAGGACGTGTTTTGTTTAGACATGTGGCAAAAACTGGGGGACGAGTTAATTCGGGAACTAACTTATGGGGACGATGATGTCATAAAACTTCTCTGCACTTGGCAGTTTCTCTATGATATCCTTTTGCGTGTTCAGTCCGTGCGACGGTCTGACGTTTCTCCGAACTCGGAGAAGGAAGAGGAGGACGGTATCGCGTCCGTGGGGTCGCTTGATTCATTTGAGGGCACGAACTCTGAAGTCAGCCCTCAGTCGAGGGCTGAATCTCGGAGCAGCCTGGGCGCTGACTCCCCGTGCGTGTCTCCGGCGCCATCTCCGGCGCCGCCGGGGGCTGGGATGACTCCCGTGTCCCCGGTCCCAGTGGGGCTCGGGGAGGTTGCGGAGACGGCGCGGGGCGCGGAGGCGGCGGACCCCCTGGGGGCTCGCCCGGGATTCTCCTTCGCGATGTGCCCTTCTGCGGCTGCGTCGGGGACCAGCGCTTTCGCGCGCGCGCCGCCCGGGCTTGGCCCGGCCCCCGCGCGGAGGGCTCTCGCGGCGCGGCGCGGCGCGCCCCGCCCGCGACCGGCGCCGGCCCACGCATGGTGCGCGTGCCCGCGCCGATAGCCGTGGCGGCTGTTCCCTCCCCGCAGCAGGGGACGGGTCCAGGGGGGGTGGCGGCGGCGGCGGCGGCTCCCCCCTCCTTTGCAATGCGCCCTTCTGCGGCTGCGCCGGCCGAGCCGGCGCCAGGGCCGCCAGCCGTGCTGCTCCCCCCACCACAAGCCGCGGCTGCGCCGGGGCGCCCCCCGCTCCTCGTCCGCGATGCGCCCTTCCGCGGCTGTGCCGGGGCCGGCGGACCCGGCACGGGCGGAGCGGCCCACGCCGGTCGCTGTTCCCTCCGCGCGGCAGGGGGCGGACCCGGGAGGCGTAGCGCTGGCGGCGGCGGCGGCGGCTGTTCCCTCCACGCAGCGAGGGGCGGACCCGGGAGGCACGGCGCTGGCAGGCGCCGCACCGCAGCCAGGCGCGGCGCAGCCGCAGCCGGCGGCCTCGCCCCCCCGCAGGCTCGGGTCCCGACGGACGCGGTCTTGCGAGCACAGCCAGCGATCTCGCCCCGCCCCGCGGGTGCCGGTCCCGGCACAGGCAGTCGGGGCGGCGGTGCCCGCCCCACGGGGGGTGGTACTGGCTGACGTAACACTGCAGGCACAGCGAGGGGCGGACCCGGGAGGCGTGGCGCCAGCAGCAGCGGTGGCCGATCCCTTCCCGCAGCAAGAGGCAGGCCAGGGCGGCACGGCGCCAGTGGTGCACACGACAGCGGAGGCGGTGCCTGCCGTTCCACCAGCAGCACCCACGATCTCGGCGCCAGCCGCGCCAGCGGCCGCGCCCGAGCTAGGGAAATCTAAAGAAACACAGAGCTATTTAAGCGAATGACCTGCAGTAGTGGAAAACGCAGAGTCACACAGCTACAGTTCAGCCCTATGTCACCTTAGAACCTCTGGGGGCGGGATGTATTGGCAGTTTGGAAGGTACAGATCAGGAGGGACATATTGAGCCTTCTACTAGCACGAACACGAAAAAAAAAAAAAAAACCCCACACCTGCAACAATTGTTCTTTCACAACAGCAGCAATACTTTGAATGGAGCCTTACGAACAGCGCTCCTTTGCAGTGTGTTGCAGAACCTTTCAGGGCAGATTGCTTATCATCTGCCCAGCGTGTGTTGCAGAACCTTTCAGGGCAGATTGCTTATCATCTGCCCAGCGTGTGTTGCAGTAACCTTTCAGGGCAGATTGCTTATCATCTGCCCAGCCATAAATTGCTGCAGTTGGCAAAATTGACCAGCCTCACCTTGCAGCCAAAATAGTCCAGTGCTAGTACAAGGACCCACCATCTTCACTGATGGTTCTGGAAAAGGCGGACAAGTCATTGTTACCTGGAAGGAAGAATCTGAGTGGCAGGTGCTGGAAGGCCACGAGTCAAGATCTGCCCAGTTGGTTGAACTGAGGACTGTTGCCATGGTTTTTCAGCAGTTCTCTCTAGTGCCTTTGAATTTGGTCACTGAATCTGCTTTATAGCAGACATAACCTAATGCTTAGATTATTCACTTCTAAAAGAAGTCAATAATATGGCTCTATTACACTATTGATATAAATTGTTATATTGTGGTGTGCAATTAAGTCACACCAGTGAATCAGGGAAATGGAGATCGTTACAGAATCTCTAGAAAGTTAAAGAGACTCGTGACATTGTGAGAGCTTGCCCTGACAATCACGGACTCACTGCACCTCTGCCATCGGGGATAAAACCCAGAGGTCAAAGGGTCTCGCAGTTTTGGTGAACAGGTGTAATCTATATCCCTGAGTTTTGGCCAACTTAAATGGCCCTGCTTACGTCTCACAGAAGACGCAGTAGTTTTTTGCATCTATGGTGGCCGATATAAATGGCCCTGCCTATGTCTCATAGAGGACATGGCAGTCTTTGCACCTATGGAGTGCAGACCATAGTTTGGGGATTCTGCATTTTTCTAAAACAAAAAAGGAGAATGCATGGAGAAACCCCACAGAGCCGATTAGCACCAAATTCGAATGATTCTGTTATTTTGAATCATTTTCTCTCATTGCAGTCTTCAGGCGAGACGCACCTGCCTCGAGCGAAAGTCTGACTATGGGACCTATCCACTGACAAGTGGGAAGGCCCGTGGGAGCTCACTGCTTGGGGTCGTGGGTATGCTTGCGTTTCCACAGATACTGGGGTGCGATGGCTACCTACAAGATGCGTTTGCCCTGACCTGTGGCACCAGAGATAGAACAGGCAACTTCCGAAAGATGAACAGAATGCAGACCATCAACCAGATGATCCTTCTGATGGTGACCGGAACACCAACTATCAGCCGGATGGTCCTACTACAAGCACAGACTGAACTTTAAGTTTCTTTGTTATGGAGTCAGAATGTTAGAGCCCATAAGGCTATTTAGAACTAGTAATTGATATAGAGCCCTTAAGGCTATTTAGAAGTAATATCTGATGGAGAATTGAGTTCGTTAGATGCATCTTCCATGGCACCGCTGGAGAATCTCTCTGCCTTCTTAAAATCAGTGTCTGATTTAGATTTGATTTGGTAACCAACCAATTGCCAAACAAATTCCTTATGCTGTGTTTGTTCTCGTTGCTGCATGGGATCCCGCAGAGGATGACAAACACCACCTTTTTGGTCTTAGACAAAAAGGGGGAGTTGTGGATGCTGAAAAGGCCATGGCAGAGGAATTTTCCAGCTTCCTTGCACTCTGTGAGAAGCTGTCCTTTCTCACAGAAGCTATGTAAACAGCAAGATGTTTTTCTAACGACACTTCTTCATATCATACACTTGTGGACTTGTTATTATACCAAAAGCACAAATATTTTCAGTAAGGCATTGAAGTAGTCTGGCCAATCATCCTGAGAGGTGGATGGCCAGGGACCAATGACCTTATGACTTTCAAGCACACTAAAGGTATAAAACAGGTCTTTATATTAATAAATAAATGCACTTTTCACCGACTCTCGAATCGTGACCGTGCCGTGATTTCATCAGCGACCCTGGGATAACAGCGACAGGTATTGTGTCGATGAGTTCCTGATTGTCCTGGTTTCGGCTGGGATAGAGTTAATTTTCTTTCTAGTAACTGGTACAGTGCTGTGTTTTGGATTCAGTATGAGAATAATGCTGATAACACACTGATGTTTTGGTTGTTGCTGAGCAGTGCTTACCCTAAGTCAAGGACTTTTTAGTTTCCCCTGCTTTTCCAGTGAGCAGGTGCATGAGAAGCTGGGAGGGAGCACAGCTGGGACAGATGACCCAAACTGGCCAAAGGGATATTCCATACCATGGAACATCATGATCAGTATATAAACTGGGGGGAGTTGTCCAGGAGGGGCTGATCACTCCTTGGGGATGGGCTGGGCATCAGTCAGCAGGTGGTGAGCAATTGTATTGTGCATCACTTGTACCTCTTGGGTTTCATTTCTCTCTGTCTTCTTGTTATCTCCATTTTCATTACTATTGTTATTAGATTTTACTTTATTTTAGTTATTAAACTGTTCTTATTTCAACCCACAGATTTTAACTTTTTCTGATTCTTCTCTTCCTACTGGGGGATGGGGGAGGGGGTGGTGAGCGAGCTGCTGCATGGCACTTAGTTGCCAGCTGGTATTAAACCACGACACTGATAAAGCCAAATTTACTCAAAGGGGTGGCATGGTTCCCAAGCATAATATTCACCTTGGGAAAAATCATTACTGGCTACTTACACAACCCTGTTAGATACTGAATCCATCACATTACACATACCCTTAGAAATTCAATCCCTGTTCCCTATTCTTAAAGGAATCTACTCCTGTTCTACAAGGAATTGCACACTCCAGTACAATTCAGAAAACGGTAATGTGCATAGCACATCGGGACTGGGTTGATGGGAAACCTGGTCTTACAGGGAAATTAAAATAGTATAATATCCAATGGCAAGAGGGTGCTGAACAGCTCCTTGATATGACACCCTCATCCATTAAAGATGCACCACCCCCACCAGATTTACACAAAGATTCCAAGGGTTGGTATGATGTTTGGTTCACAGATGAATCAGCACAGAGGCTTAAAGGGAAATGGAAGGGCAGGGCTGCCCTTCTTGAGACCTTCGGAGAGAACGGCTAAAACACAAAGTAATAGAGGGGTCAGCTCAGTTGGCTGAGCTCAAGGTGGCAGTGCTACCTGCCTAGCAGGTGCCGGCAAAATACATATTGGTTTCTCTGAGGCATGGTCTGGGGCCACTCAATGGCTACTGTACTGGGGAACTGAAGGATGGAAAACTAAAGAAAGAGAAGTTTGAGGAAAGGAACTATGTGGAACAAACTATATCTAATAGCAAAAGCAAAACCAGATAATGGAAATCCACTTAAACTAGGGCATGTACCAGCACATACTAAGGGTACAGATTTAGGATTCAGATGGAATTATGAAACATATTTTATCTAAAGAGCCTAAGAAAGGCAATGATATTGATTTCTTTAACAAATGGGGTTTTTTTTCTCTCCACTTCTGTGTTGGGTTTTGTTACGAATGGATGATGTGGGTTTAAATCAGTCCCTGCCTTTTGCCCAGGCCTCTGGCAGCAGGCAGTTGCATTATTGAGGATGGCCAGCATCCCAAGACCCACTCTCATTCGTAAGTTCTTTAATAATGGCTGATTCGGTCTATTATAGAATGAATTATTTATTTAATAGACACAAAAACAACAGACGTAAGATTCTAAACAAAACTACATACTACACAGGTAGACAAGAAATAATACTAGTAAAACACTGTGTCACCGTGAGTAATATGCTAAATATGCAAATTACTAACTACACAGGATAACAAGAAATATCACTAGTGAGTTACAAGATAAATATACAGTGCATGGAATAGGTACCAATAGTTCAGCTAGTGAAGAAATAGTACAGCTTAGGAAACCAATATATATCTTACCAATGAAGGATAATGATGTATAGAAGTTTCTTTTCACTCAACTTCTAGAAGAGAAGATTACTCGAACCAGGCATCCCACAGCTCGAGGGGTCCCCCTCCTCACACATCTTAGAGGATGCATAGGAGGTTTTTCCAATTTGTGAGAGCTACAGTGAGTCTTTTATAGTTTGTAAAGTCTTAGTGTCTACGAGTCATAAAAGTCCAGCATAATCTCCCTTTACAGCAGTTGTTCATTGTCATGTCAGCCTGGCGTCTGAGAGTCTCACAAGACCATGGGAAAAGGGGAGATCTGATTTATGCAAACGGCAGAAAACCTTCTTCACCTGAGCAGGAAGGGGGAAGGAGGGGTATGACTGCCTCGCCACAGGTTTACATGTCAAGGTTTTGGTAGCAGGGAGGCAGAAGGGGTGGCTTCTGTGAGAAGATGCCAGAAGCTGCCCCCATGTCAGATGGAGCCAGTTCCAGTCGGCTCCAAGATGTAACCACCACTGGCCAAAGCTGAGCCATTCAGCAATGTTGGTAGCACCTCTGTGATTACATATTTAAGAAAATATAAAAACCAATGCGCAACAGCAACTGGGAGATGGGAGTGAGAACATATGAGAGAAACAACTCTGCAGACACCAAGGTCAGTGGAGAAGGAGGGGGAGAAGGTGCTCCAGATACCAGAGCAGAGATTTCCCTGCAGCCTGTGGTGAAGACCATGGTTATGTGAGTTGTCCTCCTGCAGCCGATGGAATTCCACCTGCAGCTCATGGAGGACCCCACACCAGAGCAGGTGGATGTGCTCTGAAGGAGACTGTGACCCCGTGGAGAGCCCATGCTGGAACAGGTTCCTGGCAGGAACTGCATCTGAGAGGCGCCCATGCAGGGGCAGATTTGCTGGCAGGACTTGTGACCCTGTGGGGAAACCACTCTAGCATAGTCTGTTCTTGAAGGACTGCAGCCTGTGGAAAAGGACCCATGCTGGAGCAGTGGGAAGTGTGAGGAGGAAGGAGCAGCAGAGAGAAAGTTTTATGTACTGTCACTGGACACTACTGAAAAGAGCCTGGCTCCATCCTCTTTGCACCCTCCATTCAGGTATTTATAGACATTGATGTTATGTCCCCCTAGCCTTCTTTTCTCTAGACTAAACACTCCTCCTAATGCAGCCCAGGATACCATTGGACCTTTCCTCAGGGCACATTACTGGCTCATGTTCAATCTGCTGTCCACCAGGATCCCCACGTCCTTTCCTTCAAAGTTGTTTTCCAGCTAGTACATCCTCATCATGTACTGGTTCCTGAGGTTATTCCTCCCCAGGTGCAGGACTTGACATTTCCCCTTGTTGAACTGCATGAGGTTCCTGTCAACCCATTCCTCCTGCCTATCGTGGTCTCTCTGGATGGCAGCATGACTATCTGGTGTATCAGCCATTCCTCCCGGTTTTGTGTCATCAACAAACTTGCTGAGGGTATATTCTGCCCCAGCATCCAGTTCATTAATGAAGATGTTGAACACAATCAGACCCAGTATTGACCCTCGGGGTACACTGCTAGTTACTGGCCTCCAACTAAAACTGTGCCACTGATCACCATCCTCTGGGACCTCTGGGAGACAAGTGTCAAAGGTCTTACTGAAGTCTAAATATACAATATACACTGCCCTTCCCTCATCTATCAGGCCAGTCATTTCATCATAGAAGGTGATCAGATTGGTGAAGCATGACTTCCCTTTGGTGAATCTATGATGGCTACACCCGATGACCTTCTTGTTCTTCATGTGCCTCTAAGTGGTTCCCAGGATTAGCTGCTCCATCACTTTCCCAGGGATCAAGATGAGGCTGACCATCCTGTAGTTCTCCAGGCCTCCCTTCTTGCCCTTCTTTGAAGACAGGAGTGACATTTGCTTTCCTCCATTCTTCAGGCACCTCTCTCATTCACCATGATCCATCAAAGATTATTCAAAGTGGCTTACCATGACATCTCCCAGCTCCCTCAGCACTCGTGGATGCATCCTTTTGGGGCCCATGGACTTATATATGTCCAGTTTGCTTAAGTATTCCCTGACCTGATGTCTTCCTTGCTCTCTGGGACTTTGGATTCCTGAAGGCCAGTCTTGCTAGTAAAGACTGGAACAGAGAAGGCATTCAGTACCTCAGCCTCTTCCATGTCCTATGTAGCCATGTCCCCTATCTCTTTGAGCTATGGGCCCACATTTTCCCTAGTGTTTCTTTTGTTGTCTGTGTACTTAGAGAAGCCCTTCTTGCTGCCTTTGATTCCCCTTGCCAGATTCAAATCCAGGTGGGCTTTGGCTTTCCTAACCTGATCCCTGCATGTTCAGGCAATCTCTCTTTATTCCTTTCAGGTTACCTATCCTTGCTTCCACCCTCTATATGCTTTGTTTCTGTGTTTGAGTTTGGCCAGGAGCTCCTTGCTCATCCACACAGGTCTCACATTTTTACCTGACTTTCTGCTCATTGGGACAGATCACTCTTGAGCCTGCACAAAGCTAATATTAACCAGTTTTCTTGGTCCCCTCTTCCCTCCAGGGCCTTATCCCATGGGATTCTGCCAAGCAGATCCCTGAAGAGGCCAAAGTCTGCTCTCCTCAAGTTCAGGATTGTGAGCTTGCTTTTTACCCTCCTCTAAGATCCTTAACTCCATTGTCTCATGGTTGCCAGAGCCAAGGCTGCCTTTTGGCCTCACATCCACAATGATCCCCTCCTTGTTGGTGGAGATCCAGCAGAGCACCTCTCCTCATTGGCTTCTCTATCATTAGGGTCATGAAATTAATTAGCAAAGGCATACCAATTTCTCCTTGCATAATGCAAAGCCTGATTCAAAATTCCTGTGTTTAACTTTATCCTAGCTAGTGCTTATCAAATTGCCAATAAGTGTTAGGTAGTCTAAATGTCAGTGCTGTAACATTTCTGATTTCCAAATAGGTACAATAGGGAATCAATTCAGAGTAATCTAGTACATCAGCAGCAGCATGGCAACAAGGAATAATATTTCTGCTTGCAGCAATGGAAAAATACTGAAATAAAATTTACTCACATTCATTTGATTTCAGACACTCATTCCTCTTCACTCATTAGCCTTCTGGCAGTTCAGTATAATTAACTAGACATTTCTTTGTGATAAGACCTCTCATGAGCTCCATCTCTTTTATGGTTAGAATAATCTAATATTAGATGATGTATTTCTAAACCTTATTAGAAATAGAAGGCTGGGTGAGACTTCCTGCATAATCTAGTTAATCCTCTTTAGTCTCCAAGAACCATCATCTAATCTTATTTGTGTCCAGAGCTTTTGCTGAAAGAAGGCGGCCTGATTGCCACAAGGTGTCACGGTTCATTCAGATCTCACAAATTTTGGAGTCAGTGTAATTTGTGAATGAAACTTTATTTCATGAGTGTATTAGGTAAAAATTGACAAGAGTTCAATCCCCTTTTAATAGATAGGTCTAACTTGTTAAGATTCTAATTTGTTACTTCATTGATTCATAAATTCACTAACTCTAATTCCATTAACTTTTGCATCTATGAGCAAAATAGTTATCTATTTGATGGTAAGAGTGCTCATCCTTAGTCTTCCATCATGGTGTGGGCATCCCCCATATTACACCAGGAAACACAAGAGCCTCAGCAGTCTGGCTGCTGTTGGATCTGCTCCAAAAGCTTTTTGGGTAAAATGACAGGTTTATGCTCTCCTACCTGGAAGCTTGGTCTATATGATTTCATAATTTAGTGGATTCTGCAGAAACTGCAAGACAGTTATTACAAAAAAATGCGGGAAATATCAGCTGCAGGTGATAATGGTTGCAGGATGGCCTTTATATTTTCCAGTCCATTGTGTCCTTTTGTGTCCTGAAGTGTTGCTGTCACCTTCACCTAATGGTGCTGCTCCCAGTATAATCAGGTCTTAGCATGAGATGTTGTCTTGGTTTAAGAAAATTTAAGGGGCACACACTCCAAAATGAGTTATCTCCCCCCACTTTAGTTTTAACCACTCCCACCAATAAGGAGAGATAAATGCAAGAAGAAATAAGTGAAAAAATAACAGTTTACTAAAAACAAAAACAGCAACAGGCAAAAATAACAGTAATAATCACTAGATACAAAAGTGCTGAATTCTTACAAACTCCCCGGGAACAAAGAAAAACAAAATGGTGGAGAAAGCCCTCCCCCATAGATGGCACTCTCCCCACACAACCATGCAGTGTGAGAGACAAAGGCAAAATGACCGATAAGCCCCCCCTCTCCCAATCACATGTGGAGAGAGAGAACAGAGAGAGAAAAACAACGCAGCAACTGAATGTCCACGATTACAAAAATTCCCTCTTTCTCCAAACAACAACTAACAGGGAACAAGGACAAAACAAAAAGAAAACCTGGAGTCCAAAAACAGTTGGTTCAAAGAAAATCACCTAACAGTGAGAAGCTGTTAAGAAAGCATTCCTTTATTCCAATATCAGGAATGTGTTAGAGGTGTCCCTCCATAAACACATTCAATTAGGTATTGTTCCCTTGGGTTTATATACATTGTAATATTCAAAAGACTTCCCGAATCATTCCCAAAGTTCCCCCCACTTAGTGTGTAACCTGTACATTATCTCAAAATTTCTTGGATTTTTGTCCTTTATGTTTTCCTGGAGTAAGATTGCCATCTGCTGTTCAATGTTCAGAACTGCAGCGTTTATTTTGGGGTTTTCGGGGTGCTTACTTCAATTTTATATGATTCCATCATCATCCTCATCATCTCCTTTGATTGAACCTTCATGCTGGCAGTTTTTAGCATCTGCACAATCCACTTGTGCTGACTTGACCATTTCTTATCTTGGCACTGGAGGATTCATGCAATTAGTCCCAGCCAAGCGAAACCTAGGACTCTTTCATTTGGACAGGTCTCTACTTATTTAGTGTTCTGAAGGTCTTAGGTCATTGTAATCAAGCCACAGCTGGCAAGTTTTGCTCATTTTCTCAGTCCCTTGTTATCAATGTTTTACTACAAGCTAATGATCTAAATAGCAATTAAAATAAAGCTGCGAATGTCGGTTACATGGCAAAACTAAACCATAAATTGAAAGTTACAAAGTTTAAGCAAAATCAAGTAAGTAGAGCTAAACTATAAAATGAAAGTTACAAACTTTAGGCAAACTACAAAAACAAGTAAAAACAAACTACTAAACTCGGTAAAAATACAAGATTCTTTGTTTAGCTCCTTTTAATCCCCCCTTTTTATGATCATTATGGATTCTTCCATAATACCAGAGTCTCATATCCCGCCATGTGATTCCACTGATTCTCTATTAATCCAGTGTTTCAAGCAACCAGTAGTGATGGCAATGATTATGAACAGGATAACACCAAAATTGACTGTAACAGGGAGCTTAGCCACCCAGAGAGGTTGAATCCTAATCCCTGTAAAATTTTATTGAACCAGTTTTGAGTGAGACTTTCTCTAATTTCTCTACTACTTTGGGCCACAATTCTGATCCTATGCATTTGGGTGTTTAAGTCTTCTGTAACATTGGGAATGTGGACACAACATAATTCATTGTAAAGGCTCAGGTACCCACACACCCTATGTTCCTTCAATAACATGTCTAATGCCATCCTATTTTGAAGGACCATTTTTGATGTGGCTTGTAATTGTCAGTTTAAATCTTCCAATCCCTGGTTGTTGGCATTAAATATTGCATTCACTTGGAAGGTTAAGTTGTGTATTGTAAACTTATTCTTCAGTGTGATCACGCCTGGTAAGAATATGGACTCTCAACCCCATCCTATTCTAGTGCCAAGCAAAGGGGAAAATCCCGGACCATGCCATGCATCCTCTGGATGCTCTGCTTCTCGTTTGCTGCCCATCACCTATTTTGGTTGCAGAGGTGCTGCCCTCCACATGGGGCAGAGAGTGAGTAGGCCTTAAGTCCACAACCTCTGAGGTCCTTCTACTGGGGCTTGCGTTGTCCATAATCCATCACTTGATATCCATGTTGTTGGTCCAATACTTTCTATAGTGTCCCCTTGACAGTCAATGTCTCTCCAGGTATCGTTAGTCAAGTGAGACCAAGTATTGTTAAGGGGAGTTGTGAAGTTCTGGCACACACAACCAAAGTACATAAGGCAGACTAAGTGAGAAAGTCTCTGAATTTCCAGTGCCCCACTTGAACAATTATAAATTCTAGTACAATTCCAATGAGACTTGTCTTCTTTTTCAATTCTATCATCATTGATATTCCCCTAAGATATTCCAGTTTGGAGTGGGTCCTCCGGGTATCTTGCAGTCCCTACAAAGTCCATGCACCACAGAGTAGTTAACATGTGGTCCCATTCCCCACTTTGATGGGTCTTCCAACCTTAGCTATCTGCTTGCCCCAAGGGGCGTTAGTACATGTCTCCAGAAGGGTGATAAGTCATCCCGTGTGCCCACAGGGTAGGTGGCTTGGTGACATTGCAGTCTGTCACAGTCTCATTCTTAATTCAGAAATTCAATTAATAATTTCCTTCTATAGTTGTCCATTTCAAATTTCCTCTAGTTCCATTAATGCCTTTCTACATACTACCCCATAAGCTGGTGAGGTTTGTGGTCAAAATTCCCCAAGAGACTGGTTCGCTGTCGGACCTTGGAAAGGGTAAGCAAGCTGGGATAGTGGTAGTGTTCTGGGTCCTGCCAAATCCCTGGATTAGCTTTAGGATCAAGTTTTCCTCTATGTTTTCGTGGACCTGTGTAACCTTAAATGAATCAAGTGTCTCAAGCCCCATCATTATCAATGTGAGAATTTTACAGCTGTTGGTCCAGTAGGGGTTGCCTTCCATTGTGGAGGAGGCTTCTTCACCTGGGAATAATGGATATAAGCAGCTTGTTGTCTGATTTTGATTGCCATGAAGGTTGTCAGGAGCACCTGGTATGGTCCATTCCACTTCTCTTCCAGAGGCTGACCTGAAAAAGCCTTGACAAATACCCAATCTCCAGATCTAAAACAATTAATTGCTTGATCCAAACCTCTAGCCCTAGTTTCAAAAACCCTCTTATTAATTTCAGTCAGTTGTTTTCACAGAGTTATCACATATTCTCCGAAGTATCCTTCTCCTATTTGGTTCATGTCTTCTCCCTTATATTGAATCTGATAAGGCCTCCCATAAAACATCTCAAAAGGGCTTAGGCCTCCCTTGGATCATGGCTTGACTCTGATTCTGAGTAGGGCAAGTGGAAGTGTCTGATTCCAATGCAAATTTGTTTCTCGGCAGATTTTGGCCAATTGTTGTTTGATTAAATGGTGCATTTTCTCCAGTTGCCCACTGGCCTGTGGATGATAAGGGGTATGTAACTGCCAGTGTATCCCTAGGGCTTTGCTAACTTGTTGGACTACTTGTGCACAGAAATGTGTACCCCTGTCAGAAGATATTGTAGCTGGTACCCCAAATCTAGGCATAATTTAATGTAAAAGCACTTTAGTAATGTCTCTAGATTTATTTGTTCTGCATGGGAAAGCTTCTAGCCAACCACAGAAGGTGTCTGTAAATACCAATAGGTACCTGCACCCCCCTTTTCTCAGGAGTTCAGAAAAATCCATTTGCCATTGCTGGTCTGGCATATTTCCCTTTTCAATTGTCCCAATTTGTATTTTGCTCGAAGTGTTTGGGTTATTTCTCTGACAAATTTCACATTGCCAAGTGACCTGTTTGGTAATGGTATACAGATTACAGCCCACTATCCTTTTAATTAAATATGTATACAATTGTTATGGGTTTGAAGTTTGACAAATGAATTTTTTGTCCCATCTAGCAGGGAGACCTGTGGGGGTGGGGAGGGTTTCCCCTGGAACTAATAGGCGATACTTAAGAGACAAAGAAGGTTGCCCACACACCCACATGCCACAATAATCCCCCAGCTAGAGAAACAAGAGCTGGGAGTGTTGGCCAGGGGGTTGTTCCCAGAGGCTGTAGCTTATCATCATGAGAGGTGAAACACTTTGAGACTTGGCTGGAGGGGTCGGAGGCTGGGCTCGGTCTCTTCTCGGCTCGGCGTTTGGTGAGGACGGTTGTGTGTACAGCGAGTGTCAGTTTGCTCCAAGAAAACTGCTACACTGTGACATCTCCGCAGGGGTCCTGCCACAGCACAGTGGACAGCATTACGCTGTAACTGGTCGCTGCCCAGAATTGCTCCCCTCTGCCATCCATGTCCCCAGCCTGGATTTCTGCTCCACACGGGTCGCCGCCGGGGTCTGCTCGTCTCTGCTATTCCTGCCTTCTACTGGCTGCTTGGTGGGTGATACCGAGGTCCATTACTCCCCAGTCGGACCTGCCTGCCTGCGCTGCTTGCTGCCTGCTGCTGAGGTTGGTGCTGAGATGGACTGCTGTCCCATGGGTTTGCAAAGGGAGTGATCTCCTCTCTCCCTCTCCCTCTCCCTCTCCCCCGAGACGCCATTGCCATGTGGAGAGGTCGCCATGCTCGTGCCACAGCGCCCCCTGCAGCCACGGGGGAGTCACCACAGCCTCTCTGCCTGTTATGAATGGGAGAGGGAGTTTAAAYCAGGCTTCTGCCTTTGCTCATATTTCTGGTAGTAGGCAGCAGGTATATTGAGGCAGCCAGCACCTCAAAACCACTCTCACTTGCAAGTTCGTAGTAATGACTGATCAGGTCTGTTACAACATGAATTATTTATTGAATAGACACAAGAAAAACAACACACATAAGACTTTAAACAGACTTCTTACTACATAGGAGAAACAAACTACTAATAGGTGCATATATAAGACAGTGCATGATAATAAAGGTATCTATATATTACAGCTAGTGAAGAAACAGTATAGATTAGGAAACCAATGTAACTTACCAACAAATGACAGTGGTGTACAGAAGTCTCCTTTCACTCAACTTCTAGAAGAGTAACTCGAGGCCAACTTCAAGAACTCTCCACACACTCAGAGTATGTGTAAGAGATTTCCAATTTCACGAAAATTATAGTGGTCTTTTATAGATGGTAAAAGCACTGTGTTTGTCAGTCATGAATTTTTGCTTATCCTTTCACATCCTTTCCCAGGAGGGTGTTTATTGCTAGCTAAGGACATTTTTGAGCCGACGCAACTCACCGTAAGGCAAGCTATTCTGGCTTGACTTAGCCATGGGGGAAGTAGATAAGGTTTTGGCTGTATCAGGGATGAAAGGTCCTGTCACACTGCCTCAACAGAAAATTGCCCAACGAGTGAGAAGAGACTGTTACTGGGTTTGTCTGTTCTCTTATTGTTGCCATTTATGTCTTGTTATATATAGAGATATATAATCCTAGTAAAGAACTGTTATTCTTTTTTCCCACATCTTTGCCTGAAAGCCCCATAATTACAAGGGTATAGTAATTTGGTGGGAGGGGCATCATCCTTTCTATCCCAGGAAGGTTCCTGCCTTCCTTGACAGACACCTGTCTTTCAAATCAGGACAACAATGCATCTGCTCCCAAGTGTGTTTTGTTGTGTTCCTCTAAGACCACTTTCCACAATATGCTTGAAGGTATGAGGACAAGATTGTCAGGTGTAACAAATACCGTTCCCTTCTTGCCTAGAATCAAAAGAAAAACTTTCCAAACAATATTAAAAGTGGTAACATAAACAGCAGTTCTTTAATGAAAGCTTTCAGGTGCACAAAATATGCCTATGTGTTGGGAGTTAGTTTTTTTTTCTTTCTCTCAGGGAATTTTCTTCCCATTGTTGTCTGGGAGACAAATGGGGTAATTAAGAAACAAAAGAACATGGCCAAGCACACTCACATACCATAGTAATGGCTCAGCCGGACGAACGAGAGTTTGGGAGTATTGTCTGGGGAGTGAGCTCTCTGGCTGGGGGGGTTGCTCTCGGGAGTTGCGGGTAATACTGCCAGAAGTGTTGGGGGCTAACTGAGACTTGGCTGGGGGAGCAGGAGCTGGGCTGTGCCCTTTTCGGCTTGGCAGTCAGGGAGAATGGTCGTGCGTGTTACAGGGAGTGTTTGGCTGCTCCATGATTATTGCTACACTTTAGGTCACCACCCCCCCGGGTCTGCCTGTCTCTGCTGTTCCTGCCACTGCTCCGAGGTTATTGCTACACTTTGGCTTGCACTCCGTGTCTGCTCATCTCCACTGTTCCAGCCCACTTCTCTGAGGTTACTGCTACAGTCCAGCTCACCACCTGGAGTGGTACTGAGACCAGCTGCTCCCTGTGAGTTTTGCAAGGAGAGCCATCTCCCATCTTTTCCCCTCGCTCAAGCTTCCACCACCCCCTCAGGAGGTTCCCGAGCCTGTGCCGGAGCGCCCCTGAGGCCACGGGGGAACCATCACAGCCCCTTTGCCTCGTCAGGAGCCAACAGTGCCCCCTGAAGCTGCGGGGGAGCCACTGCAGCCTCTCTGCCTCGACACGAGCCAACATCGGCCCCTGCCGGTTGTGGTCATAACTATACCAAAAGGGAAATTGCTTGATGGGCAAGAAAAGGCTATTATTTGGTTTCTGGTTTTTTTGTTGTTGCTGTTGTTGTTGTTTGTCTCGTTATATATATATTCTAGTAAAGAACTGTTATTCCTTTTCCCATATCTTTTCCTGAAAGCCCCATAATTTCAAGGTTATAATAATTTGGAGGGATGGGATCATCTTTTCCATTCCAAGAAGGTTCCTGCCTTCCTTGGCAGACACCTGTCTTTTAAACCAGGACAAACCCCAAACCATGGAATTATATGATTAAGCAAAACTTTTACCACTTCCTTTGCTGTGTTAGTATGACAGGGGTAAGCTTCAGGGTATCCACTCAAGGTGTCGACCAACACGAGTACGTACCTGTATCCTTCTCTGCATGGTAACTCAGCAAAATCTATTTGCCAATAATCTCCAGGAAGGTCTTCAGCCTTTGTTACTCCTAGCATTACTCTTTTGCTTGTATCAGGATTGTTTCGACTGCAGATTTCACATTTGCTTACTATAGATTGCACAATTTCGGGCATTCCCCTTCCTATTACTACCTTCTTGAGATGGTTCAAAAGGTTTTTTGTTCCCCAATGAGTGCCTTCATGTTCCCACAGGGCAATCTCCCAAAGGAGCAGGGGTGGGACTATAGCCTGTCCTGTTGGTATAACAGCCCACCCACCTTCTTTGATTTCAGCCTTAAGGGACTCCATTAACTGGTGGTCTTTCTGATCATACTTTGAGGTAAACCCTGACTGATTTCTTTCTGCGGTTCTACTGCTAGAATGCCTTGTTCTGCAGCCCCTTTTGCTGTTTCATCGGCAAAGCAATTCCCTAATTTAGGAGTTGTTTTCCCCTTTTGATGAGCTTTGCAATGCATAATAGCCACCTCTGTAGGCTTCCAAATACTCTGCAGGAGTGAATAGATCTGTACAGCATGCTTAATTCCATTACCTTGTGCAGTCAGCAGCCCTCTTTCCTTGCAGATGGCTTCATGGGCATGCACAACACTAAATGCATATTTAGAATCGGTCCATATATTTACCTCCTTTCCTTCGCTCAGTTCTAGAGTTCTTGTCAGTGCAATCAGTTCAGCTTTCTGTGATGATACATCTGGCGGCAAGGCCTTCACCTCAGTTACCTAGTCTGGGGTTGCCACTGCAACAGCTGTGCGGAGGCAGCAGCCACCCCCGCTTCTCCCCCCTCCCTGCCGTGGCAGCAGAGCCTCCCCCCAGACCTGTCAGCCCCCTCATATCTGGAGTGATGTCTAAGTTTGAAATATCTGGGCTTCTAACATAGACTTGGCTAACAGAGAGCTTTTTACATGCTTTTTGTTTCCTTTTTTCTCCCTTTAAAGCCATAACTGACTGCTCCACAGGAGTCTCATTAGGTTCACAATTTTTTGATAAATCCAGGCTATCTAAAGGGAGAAGAAATAACTCTGCATACATGACCTCACTCCATCTCTCCTTCTTCTATAGGAAAGACAAAAGTTGTAACTCAGTTTCGATTTGCATGGATCCAAATTTCGGCCATGCATTTCCCCCCTCTAACCTCTGCCATGGCCAGAGATGTGTGCTTAATCTAATCAATTCCTGCTTTTTAAGAGATGTTTCTGGGCCAGCTAAATGACACCCATATCGTAATACTAATCCAAGGGGGGAATTTTTGGGAATCTCTTCCTCTATTGACTGTCTACAGCCCGTGTTCTATTTTTGGGCAGCAAAAAACAGCAAGGAAAAACTATCCCAGGTCGGGATTTGAACCTGCATTTCTCAGATCCTGAGACAAGCTCCCAACACTAGGCTCCACCAACAGCCACAAGGAGAAGCATGCTACTCCACTATAGGAGACACTGGGCATCAGAGAGGGAAAAATAAATTTTTCAGCTCAAAATTTGAATTAGCTCCCCTCCGGTCCCAAAGCAAACTCCTAATGCTCCTCCCCATTAACCGCCACAGAAAGAAGCATGCTACCGCAGTATAGGAGGCACTGGGCGCTTCCCACAATGGCGGTGAATCCTGCCCCTATAGAAGTTAGGACAGACACACATCGCTGCTGAGTGCTTAGCAAGGAACCTTTTTATTCTAACAAGCTGTGCTTTTTATCTCTTGCTCAAAACAGAGCTGCTACAACAGCTCTTAAGATTGGTTAGTGCAAAAAATCTGCTGACAGTTAAGGCAATACTTTTTTTTAGCAAAGTTCCAAGACTGGGTGTGCTGACCATCTGTTGTGGTTTTTCGGACTGCATCCTGTTCTTCTCTGCTGTCTGGATCCAACTTCCTCAATTCTTCCGCTAGCTGCAATTCTCACCCAACAGCCTTTTTCTATATTTCTTAAGGGTACACTCTAATTATTTCATCCGATGGATAAGGGTCAGTAAGGCTAATGGGCCAGCCGTCTTCCCCCACATATCCCTCTACACGCCCCCTTCCCTAGTGGAAGCTGAAAAGCAAGTAGCCCCCCCCCCACCAAACAAAGCCCATGCCGGTGCCCCCCGCCACGCCAGGCTGAGCGTTCACAGACTGAAAAGACAACCAATCTCACAAAGGGATCCCAGAAAAGGTCGTAATATGGTCCCTAAAAAACCCTTCCAATTATCTGGAAAAACAAATTACAATTGCTAGCAAACAATTACTGAAAAGAGCTGCTTTTTATGTTACCTCTTGTGCAGGGTTTTGGGACCTTGGGTTTCCCAGATCACCACGGGAGATTGTTTGAAAAAGTGCTGGCAGAAGAATTGCAGGATGTAGTTCGATCCAGAGAAGCCACAGGGTCCTAAAGTCCCAGCTGTGGTTCACCAAACTGTTGCCTAGAACAAAAAGGAAAACTTTCCAAACAATATTGAAAGTGGTAATATAAAGAGCAGTTCTTTAATGAAAGCTTTCAAGTGCACAAAATATGCCTATATGCACACACGGCATCAGATTTTCACAATTTTTGTAAGATTAATTAGTATATCTAGCAAGTACATCCAATGGGAGAACGGTTGCCCTGATAACCCACCCTTGGATCTGCCCCATTGGAGTCCTTCCAAGGGGTTCTTAGCCCTATATTTTTTTATGTGTCCCAGGTGCTGGTGCAAAACAAGATGTCCTTGTTAGAAATTCTTTTCCTTAAAAATAAGACTAAACAGAATTTCAAGAAGGTGGCATAATATGTGAGAAAGGGTAATCTACTATTCTAAAGTGTGAGAAAGGGTAAGAAAGTGCTAGAAACTATACAGCTATATATTAAAAATCTACAAAGCTACAAATATATGAAAAAGCTAAAAATCTTTAGGCATCACTGCTTGTTTGCTTTCAAGTCCTCTACTAGCTTCATATCCTCTCTTGAGTACTGGTATTCTGTTTCTGTACTCATGGGCTTACCATCTGATATCAAAGCTAGTGCCTCAGCCTGAGCCTTTTCCACTGCACGTTTGGCTTCGTGGTCCACCAATCTGTTTCCCATCACCTGTTCAGTGTTACCCTTTTGGTGGCCTCTACAGTGTATGATTGCCACCTGTTCCAGTAAGTTTACAGCTTCCAATAGTCGCAGAATTTCTTCAGCATGTTTGATTTGTTTACCTTGAGCTGAAAGCAATTCCCTTTCCAGACAGCACCGTGAACGTGAACTACCCCAAATGCATATTTGGAGTCAGTCCATATGTTGATCCTCTTTCCTTTTGCCAGTTCCAGGGCTCGTATCAAGGCAATTATTCCTGCCTTCTGAGCAGAGGTCCCTGCGGGTAAAGGCTTCGCCTTGATTACCTTGTGGGTGGTGGTCACCACATATCCTGCCTTACGAGTCCCTGATTTTACAAAGCTGCTTCTGTCTGTGAACCAAGAGTCCTCAGCATCCTCCAGGGGTTCTTCTTTCAGATCAGGTCTGCTGGAGTAGACAGTTTCTAAGGTTTCCAAGCGGTCATGTGCCACAGATTCCAATGTAGCTGTAGCTTCACTGAGGAAAGATGCTGGATTCACAATATTAGTAGTCACGATATTAACATCATCTTGTTCTACTAATATAGCTTGGTATTTCAGGAATCAAGAAGGGGAAAGCCAGTGGCTCCCTTTCTGCTCCAACACTGCAAAGACTGTATGGGAGACCAGCACAGTCATTTTCTGACCCATAGTGAATTTGCGGGCTTCTTGAATGTTAAGAACAACTACTGCGACAACTCACAGGCATCCAGGCCAGCCCTTGCTTACCTCATCCAACTGTTTGGAGAAGTAAGCGACCTCTCTTCTGTATGGTCCTAGCTGCTGGGCTAGCACTCCCAAAGCTATGCCTTGTCTCTCATGGGAGAACAGCCAGAATGGCTTTGACACGTCAGGGAGGCCAAGGGCAGGGGCACTCATGAGTTCCTTCTTGAGCTGTTTAAATGCTCTTTTTGCCTCCCCTGTCCAATTCAAATGTTTTAAATTATCCTTTAACAGTTCATATAATGGCTTTACAGGAAGTCCATAGTTATAGATCCACAACCTGCACCATCCTGTCATGCCTAAAAAGGTCCTGAGTTCTTTTATCGTTTCAGGCCTTGGGGTCCAGCAGATTGCTTCTTTCCGTTCCCTTCCAAGTTCTCATTGTCTATTGATATTCCGATTGTTGGAACAGACGAACACACACACCGAGTGCTTTTCAAAAAAGGCTTCCTTTTCTTTATTCTAACAAGCTTTTTTATACCTTGCTTAAAGCAGATGCTGTTGCAACAGCGTCTTGATTGGTTAATACAAAATTCTGCTGAGGGTTAGGACAAAGACACATTTTTAGCACTGTCTCCAGCCGAACATCTTGTTGTGGTTTTCTTGAGACTGCATTCGTTCGTCTGGTTTTTAGTTCCTCAATCTTTAAAATAGCTGAAAAGCCTTGCGTTTGCATTATTCTCGCATCTTTCTGTAATTTTTAAGGATACGCTGTAAGTGTTTCATCAACAGTCCATCCTTCTTCAGGTATGAATTCTCCCATATCTCCTCCTTTTTTATTTAAAATTGGAAAGGCTGTGTGTGTCATCTGCTGTAGGGTTCTCCACAGCAAATGCAACAAACATGGCAGAAATAACAAGATGAGAATAATTACTAACACAATTAAAAATCCTATCTTTACCAGTTCCTTGAGCCACCCAGAGACGTTCCACCCCCTCAACAGGGAGTCAAACCACCCACGTTCTTGTTGTAGTTTTGCAACTCCTGCCTGCAGCTCTTTGATGTTGGCAGAGATGGATTTTGAATGATCAGAGAGATTCATACAACACATTCCTTCAAAATCTTCACACCCATGTCCATGAACTAAAAGCAAGAAGTCAATAGCAGCTCGATTCTGCAGCGAAGCTTGGCGTACTGATTTAACACCGGCCAAAAGATCAGTCAGCACTGCAGATATAGCATTTGTGTGCTTTGTCAGCCAGCAGCCTAGTTTATTAAGGGTTGCTAAAGCCTTTGCTGCAGCCATGCCAAGGGTAAAAATAGAAGCAAGCACGCGTTTTTCTATTCCCCAAAAATTAGCATCATCCCTGCATTCAGGCATAAGTCCTGACAATTCCCTTCTGCGATGGTGTGATGGGGAGGAAAAATGTTTCATTATGGTCATGTTTGGTAAAAGTATAGTGAGGTGGCCAAATGTGCAGGGACCCCCATCTATTCGGGACAGGATACCTGCCCATGCTCGATTGCCACAGATGAGAAACATTCCATGTGGTAACTGACAAGGGATGTGTAGGTTCTTCTCACCTATACCTATTGTTTGATTACACCATGCCGAGGAATTGCGATACCATGCTTTGGATGGAGTAACAGATTAGGAGCCTTTTTGGGGCCAACTGTATGTCATGTTTTGACTGAAGGCGAAACATGCTGCCGCCCTCAGGGACCCAAAATATCAAGCTCCTGCGGCTCCGCCAAATTTAGCATCGGCGGGAGCCTGTCAGGGACGGATTCCCCCCCATTCTTAGACCCATTGGCCCACCACTTAACAAGCGTCTGATTAGCAATTGGCACAGCCACCAAGCATGTTTGAAAAGGCGATTGYGGGGTAGCAAGCGACAGACATATAGATGACTGATTCAGGGCCTGGGCTAAGGTTATCCACACATTCTCTTTCAGGAGCGAAGGCACTATTGACGCTCCCGGTCCTGCACCGCAACACAGCATCATAAGCATGATTCTAAGTGCGGGATCCATCCTTGTCATCCAGGGGACAGCCACGCCATTGCAGATCAGGTCTCACACACCGTGCCGGTATCCAACAAGGACTGGTATCTGTGGAGACACAAGCATATCCACGTCCCCACGTAATAAGGTCCCAAGGGCCCTCCCACTTACCAGTGATGAGGTCCCTTACCCACACCTTTCCACGGGGAAAAGCCAGTGCCCCATTAGATCGTAGCGAAAGAAAATGGTTTAAAATAACAGGAACATCAGAATCAGAAAGTATCATGAGATGGTTGAGCGTGTACACCGCTTTATGGACACAACTCTGGGGAGGCTCCCCCAGCATTCCYCTTTTTTGTTTTTGCAACATTCGTTTCAAGGAGCCATGTGCTTGTTCAACAACAGCTTGACCAGTGGGTGAATGAGGAATGCCGAACTTGTGTTCCACGCCCCACAGGTGTAAAAATTGTTTCACTCGAGCAGAGGCGTAGGCGGGGCCATGATCGGTTTTGACAACTGTTGGTACTCCCGGCGCAGCAAAAGCCAATTGCCAGTGTGCGATGACATCACGGCTCTTTTCACCTGCATGAACAGATGCCCATATGACAGAAGAAAAGGTATCAATTGACACATGCACGTACTTGAGACAGCCGAATTCTGATACATGTGTGACATCTGTCTGCCAGAGTTGCAGTGGCCGCAAACCCCTGGGATTAACACCCATGGGCAAAGGCACAGCAAAGCCCTGGCAGTCAGGACAGGCACTGACAATGTTGCGGGTCTGAGTTGATGTGAGTGAAAATTGTTTTTGCAAAGTGCATACACTCTGGTGGTAGAAATCATGTGATGCCTTGGTTTGTGCCATCCGGTCAGACTGAGGTGCAACCCACACAGGGTTGGCAAGCTGGTCCGCTTGGGAGTTACCTTTGGCCACAAAACCTGGAAGCGAGGTGTGACTGTGAATATGCAAAACATAATAAGAGTGTTTCCGCTTCTGAAGCACATCCCATAAGGATTTCAATAACAAAAACAGCTTAGCGTTGTCCACCTCCTTAACAAGCGAACAGTTCAAATGCTGTGCAAGATCTGTGACATAAGAAGAATCAGTAACAAGGTTCAGTGGTACATGAGAAAAATGCTGAAATGCCATAATTACAGCTCGTGCTCATGCCCTTCCAACACCTGCCAACCAGATTCATCCTTCCACGTGACAGTGGCTTTCCCAGTCYTTCCCGACCCATCTGTGAAAACAGTTGGCCCCGATATGGGCACACGACTGTTCCGTGGCTATAGTGATAGAGGGGTTGATTTTGCCAGTTGCAACAACTTATGGCTGGGTAAATGATAAACAATTTGGCYTGTAAAACCCTGCAGCGCTGCCTGTAAAGGGGCGCTGTTAGCAAAACTCCACTCAAAATAGTCTTGTTGTATTGGTAATACAATCTTTATGGGATCTCTGGCCATAAGCTGTAAGCAACGCTGGCGGCATTTTATTATCAGCTGAGCAATCAATTCAAATAATGTAGGTGCTGTCTTCCTCAATTGATGAGGAAGAAAAATCCATTCCAAAACATGCAGTGGGTCGGGCCAGCAGTCATTCCATTGTCCGAGGACGCCTGTGGGATGCAAATCTGGTATGGTAACAAAAACAATGGTATCAGTCAAGGGATCTATTCTATAAACTTGTCATGTGGAAATAGCTTGCTGGACTTTCTCCAGCGCTTGCTGGGCCTCGAGAGTCAGGGTTCGAGGCGAATTTAAATCTGGGTCTCCTTTTAATGTATCAAACAAAGGAGACAACTGTGCTGTGGTCAGTCCTAGGTAAGGACACAGCCAATTGATGATAGCAATTTTCTGAGCATCATTTAAGGTTCTAATAGAAGTTTGAAATTGTGTGTTCTGATGCTGTATCATTTGTTCCAGAATTTTGACTCCCAAATATTTCCAAGGGGGGAACTTTTGGACTTTTTCTGGAGCCACCTGCAATCCATAAGAATGCAAGGCAGCAAACAATTGAGGTTTTATCCTCAATAATTCCTCCTGGGTCAGTGTTGCTACCAGTATATCATCCATATAATGATAGCAATAAGAGCCAGGAAATTGTTCACGAATTCCAGATAAAGCTTGTGCAATGTACCACTGGCAAATACTAGGGCTATTTTTCATACCTTGAGGTAAGACCTTCCACTGATACCGCTTTACAGGTTCAGCATTGTTAATCGAGGGTACAGTAAAAGCAAACTTCGGTACGTCCTGAGGATGCAAAGGAATTGTGAAAAAACAATCTTTTAGATCAATGATTAAAATGTCCCACTCCACAGGTAACATCGTCGGTGATGGCATCCCAGCCCGAAATGTCCCCATGCTTTCTATCACCACGTTGACCCTCCTGAGGTCGTGCACCAGCCTCCATTTCCCTGATTTTTTCTTTATGACAAAGACAGGTGTGTTCCAGGGACTGGGGGAGGATTCGATATACCCTTGCTTTAATTGTTTTGCCACCAAGTCCTGCAGGGCAGCTAGTTTTTCTTTATTCAGGGGCCACTGGTCCACCCACACTGGTCATTCTGTGAGCCATTGCAGTGGCAACGTTGCAGTGTTGCCTATCTGCTCAGTGGCCCTTATTAAAGGTTTGTGCCAATCCTGACACCCCAAGCTGCGAGTACATCCTGCCCCCATAGGTTCAGTGGTGCCATTGCAACATATGGCTGAATGGTGGCTGTCTGACCCTCCTCGTTTTTCACCAACACAGGGTGTGTGCTGAGGTGGCTCTGTGTTGTGCCTCCTAGGCCCGCAATGGTTGATTCCACTGCGGTCAAAGGCCATGAAGGAGGCCATGCAGATGAAGAAACAATAGAAACGTCAGCACCTGTGTCAATCAAACCTCGAAGTCGTATCTGTGATGGGCTGGGACTGTGTAGGACGAGAGTACATGTCATGTGTGGTCGCTGATCGGAGAGATTCCTGGCCCAAAAAACTTGAGGGGCCCCAGTAGATCCAAAGGCTCCAGTTCCTCGAGGCCGTTGTTCCATCCTAAGGACACAGGACTTAAAAGGCACAAGTTGAGTGATGCAGGTGTTTTCAGGAATGGTGACTGGGGGTGTAGGAGTAGAAACCATGGCATAAATTTGTCCCATAAAATCTGCATCAACAACTCCCGGATGTACAAAAATACCTTGTAATGTAGCACTTGATCTTCCCACTAACGATGCACCTAAGCCATGACCTAAGGGTCCGTGTGCATTCAAGGGGACTTTGTGCACCCGGTTAGAATTTAACGTTACTGATTCTGAGGTGCACACATCCAGACCGGCAGACCCCTTTGTGCTTCCACTGAGCTGGTTGAGCAAGCCTGTGTTTGTGGCATATTTTGGGGAGGTACTTGTGTCTGAGCGCTGTTCCCCGTCGCGCTCCTCTGCCCGTTTCCCGAATTTCCCAAAGGCTGGCCATTTGCTTGAAATTTGGACTTACATTGTTTCACATAATGGCCTGGTTTACCACAACGATTGCATAAGAAACTATTAGAATTGTTATTCCCCTTTTGCTTTTGTCTTGACTGTCACTGTTTGCAGTCTGCCTTTAGGTGTCCCTGCTGCCCACATGCAAAGCATTTTTGTGGTGGTCACAGGACAGCTGCCAGAGCTGACATCTTATGTTCTACTGACCCAATTTTTGAACAGGCAGTGACCATATCATTGAGGGAAGGGTCTCCTGGTAAGTTTTCAATTACCTTGTGACAGTCTTCATTAGCATTATCTCGAGCTAACTGTTTACACAACAACTGTCTCAAATTATCATCATCAACTTGTTTTTCCAAAGCAGCAGCAACCTTTTCAACAAACTGGAGGAACGGCTCTTTCACTCCCTGCACGATTTTTACATATCGAGGTTTGGGAGAAGCCATTTCTGTGGTTTTTATCAAAGCCCCTATTCCCAGTTTTTGACACATCTCAAGAACCAGGGGATCTCATCGCACCCGCAGGTCTGGGTTTGCAAACATGCCAGTTCCCATCAGAGCTTCAACCCTAACCCCCAAGCATGGGTCCCCTTGGGGTCGTCTCATATTTTCCATAGCTGCCATTTGTCTCCAATTGCTCTCAAAAACTCCAAACTGCACTGGCTGGAATAAAATCTGTGCTAGGTGTTTAATATCAAAAGGAGCCAGCAAATCTGTGTTAATAACACGAATGATTTGCATAACTTCTGAGGATCCTAGACTATATTGTGCAACTCTCGTCTGCAAATCTTGAACTACTCACCACACTATTACACTGTGGCTGTCTTCTTGATTTGTGTCAGGGGCTGCTTTGAAAACTGGAAAAACCTCACAGCTGGGGGTATTTATACACACGCTCCCTCCCCCAGTGTCCCCAGTGCTATTCATTGTTCTCTCAGGTATATCCAAACACTCCAACAATTCCCATTCCCTACATTCCAATCCTTTTTTTCTCACTTCATCCCAGAACTGCCCCAGCTGTCTCGGTTGGACGGTCACTCTACAGGGAGGTAGTGTCCAGGGGCCCATCAGTACCTGTCGCACACAACCACGACTGCCCACTCCCTCTCTCCATTCATGAGTCTGCATGATTAATTGTTCGTCCTCGTCTTCAGACGATTCCTCCCTTGGCAAGGGCGGATGGTCTAACTTGCTGTGGTTTTTAGAGTCAGAGGTTTCTTTGTCCGAAAGTGTCAGTTCCTCTATCTGCTCAGCCAGGGACTTGGGCTTAACATAGTCTGACGGCGCAGGGTAATTTGGTTTTATATAATCTACAGGGGACAGATATTTCTTTGATGAATCTGTCCTCTGTTTCTCTGCTGAAGTCAGGGAGTTCTGTTGTTCAATTTCTTGCAATTGCCCCTCCTTATCAGATTTTTCATCCCTTTTATCTTGTTCAGCTTTCCATTGCTTTAATACCTCATAGAGCAATCTCCACGTAGTAGCTAAACTGGACGCGTTCTTATCACCGTTCGAGATTGCGTCCCACATCTTCATCCTCACGGCCTGCCAGGAAAATATACTGAAGGCTGTTCCCACGTCCGGGGAAAATCCCTGTTCCCTTGCCCAGAAAAGAGTGGCGCTTAAGGCTTCCTCCATGGTTTTAATGCCTTTTCGCGCTAGCAATGCTTTCCAAGTGGATACTACAGTCTTTTCCTCAGCAATCAACTGGTTGCCCATGACTGCAGCTAATGTCAATGTCGATGTCACTGGCAGCTCACATTAATCCAAGGTGTCGACACAGGTCCGGACCGTGGACGGACTCCTCTGCCTCTTCTGCTATGCCGGTCTCTGTTCCCACAGCGCTTCGCCCCACTGTCTCCCCACGACGTCTGCGGTTGTTTCGCCAATCATGTTGGGCTCAACATATATCGATAATCCGATTGTTGGAACAGACGAACACACACACCRAGTGCTTTTCAAAAAAGGCTTCCTTTTCTTTATTCTAACAAGCTTTTTTATACCTTGCTTAAAGCAGATGCTGTTGCAACAGCGTCTTGATTGGTTAATACAAAATTCTACTGAGGGTTAAGACAAAGACACATTTTTAGCACTGTCTCCAGCTGAACATCTTGTGGTTTTCCTGAGACTGCATTCGTTCTGGTTTTTAGTTCCTCAATCTTTAAAATGGCTGAAAAGCCTTGCGTTTGCATTATTCGCGCATCTCTCTGTAATTTTTAAGGATACACTGTAATTGTTTCATCAACAGGCCATCCTTCTTCAGGTATGAATTCTCCCATAATTGTCCTCCCAAAATCTCGAATCCTGGCTAAGTCACCTGGGGCTGGATCACCTGGGCTTTCTGTTGAGAGACTCTGTACCCATTAAATCCCAGAAAATTAAGCAGACTCACCGTCCACTGGATGCAGTCGTCTTCTGTCTCAGTGGCTATGAGAAAGTCATCCACATACTGCAGTAGTCCCCCTCTATGTGGGGGGGTCCCATCCCTCAAGGTCCCGAGACAGCTGATTTCCGAAGACGAAATTTTTGAATATTTTTGAAACCTTGGAAACACCATCCAGGTCAATTGGGTTCTTCATCCTGTGTTGGGATTTTCCCATTCAAAAGCGAACAACTTCTGGCTATCTTTGGCTAAGGCTAGGCAGAAAAAGGCATCCTTTAAATCCAGTACAGTAAACCACATCTGGTTGTCTTTTAACTTTGTTAGCAGGGTGTATGGATTCGCTACCACTAGATACAGATTCTCAACAATTTTATTTATTGCTCTCAAATCTTGCACTACTCTATAGCTCTTACCATCTGGTTTCTTCACAGGTAGAATAAGTGTTGTATTCTGATTCACATTCTATTAATAACCCAAGTTTCAAAAAATTGTCAATTATTTCTTTTATCCCTTCCCAATCTTCTGATTTCAAGGGATACTGTTTGACCCTAATGGGTTTAATTCCTGGTTTTAATTTTATTTCCACTGATGCTGCATTTTTGGCTCTACCTGGAACTCCTGATGCCCACACTCCTGGGTACACCTGATCCAGGATTTCTTGAGGTATTTTGTTTTTCACTTAAGGTTGTAGCAGTGCCAGACTTAATATTTCAATTAATTGGTCTTCTTTAACTTTAAATTCAATTTTTCCTTGTTCAAAAGTTATTTTGGCCCCTAATTGTTCTAGCAAATCGAGACCTAACAATGATTTTGGAGATTCTGGCATATACAAAAATTTATGTAATCCCACTTCTTTTCCCAACCAATGGTTGCAAAAAGTGTGTTTTCTTTAGTTGGCCAGTAGCCCAAATTACTTCTACAAAATCCTCGCCTACTGGCATCAGTTCCTGATTTAATATTGAATATGAATCCCCAGTATCCACCAGGAATTCTACCTTTTGCTCCTGTTTCCCCAGGTCTACTATAATCAGTGGATCTGCTGGGGAAAGATTCCCTGGTCATTGATTCTCAAGTTCGGCCACCATCTGGATTGGCCAGCAGAACCCCTCTTTCTTTAACTTGGGGCATTCTCTTTTCCAGTGCCCCTCCTGTTTGCAATAAGCACACCGATTCTTTCCTAGTTTTGGAGTATTTGAAAATTTCCTTCTTTTGTCCTTTACTGAATTCACTCCTTTTCCTCCTAAGGCTGCTATTGTGGTGGTAGCTATAGTTTTCCCTAATTTCTTTATTTCAGTTTCATCCCAATTCCGATACCTTCTCCAAGCTTCTTCCATTCATTTTTCCAAATCCCTCTGATCCTCTTGTTTCATCCTTTGCAATTTCTTTCTGATATCATTACTAGATTGCCCTATAAACATGGTCACCAAATGCTGTTTACCTTGTTCATCAGCAGGGTCCAGAGTAGTATATCTGTGCATTGCATCCCTAAGTCTTTCTAAATATGCACTAGGGTCTTCCAGGGGGTTTTGTTTAATTGCATATAAAGCGCCCCAATTAATACTCTTGGAGATTACATTCTTTAATCTGAATGAGACCCCTTCCTGATATCCCTTGAGCAGTTGATATTGCTCCTCATCATTTGGGTCCCATTGAGGGTCTGCAGTGGGCACATAGTCTTCTGGCCTGCCTTGCAGAGTTTGCCCTGCAATCTGAGCCTGAATGCGTGTGCTGGCAGTCTTCAACACTAAAGCCTTTTCAGTCTCCATCAGCGGGTCTAACATCATATCAGTGTCTTTCCAGTTTGGGTCTAGGTCCTTTACCATCAGCTCAAACATCTGAGCTACTGTAATGGGTTAACCTGGAGAAGACCCCAGACTCCCCATTATTATATTCTTAAGAGGCTATAAGATGGCAGAAAACAGGCCCCAAACTTAAAAATAGTAAAATAGTTTATTCAATAACACTAACAGAGCTAAAAATAAAAGAATAATAAACAGATATTAAGGCAACACGTAAGATACATTTCCCTTCTCCCAAAAACCACCAATTTCACCTTCTACTGAACACATGAAGTTAAAACAAAACATGGGATTTTTAAGGGTCCTTCTTAATACAGAAACAAAGTCTCTCTCTTCTCCTGCAACTGGCATCACAAGCAGTAGTCCTGCCCAAGAAAAACCTACTGCAGTGAGCAAACCAGTTCCTCTCCCAAGAAAACAGTTCATGGGGTGTGTTTTTAAAGGATGAGATGAGTTATCCCAATCTAGATAAAAGTAAAAAGTCCTTCTCTTCAATCTCCACAATTATCTCAGCATCATTGCACTTCTAACAGGCCACTTTTCCCGCGGTGTGGGAAACAACCTCTTCATCCCCCCAAATATGTTTCATGGCTTATAGAAGAATAGTTAAATTGCATTTAAAGCTCATTAAGGCTTACAGAAGAAAAGTCCCAGCTGTATATTTGATGTATCTTCTCCCCTCTGACTCCGGGGTGCTGCCATAGGAGGTTCCCGGCCACGTGGCCCAGCCATGTTGTCTCCTCTCCGTGCAACCAGGTCTTCTCTCTCTCTCTCTCTCTCTAGCTTGGAAGAAAGGCTAGTATCTCATAGTATATACCTGAAGAATCTTGATCTTAGAAAGTTCTCATTATATCTCTCTCTTGGCGTGCAGTGTCAGATGCGGTGTTTACCCGTGGCATAGTAGGTCTTAGTTTGAAATGAACCCACGCCTCCAGAAGCAGCGAAGGTCCTGCCACAGTCTAGGAGCCGCTGGAGCTGGGCTGCCGCTGCCCAATGCGTATTTCTGCTCCTGCCACCCCTCTGAGAGGCGGCAGAGCCGGGCAGGTCAGCCCCAGAGGGCCCAAAGCCCCCCTGGGAGCTGAGACCTCTCTCCTCCGGAGCAGAGCAGAGAACTAAGATGGATGAACTTCCGGCGTCACTTCTGTCTTCTTCCTCCTCAATATACAAATTTCGCTAGGTGAAACAACTGTTCATTGGTCCAAAACTTCATCCAATTACAACCCGTGACAGCTACCCCGATGGATCGTCCCTATACCTTTTAACATCTTTCCATGCTCCCAGGTCATTTACCGAGAAAGGACTCCTAATGCACACGGGACTGTGGGGTCCCATGACTTCCCTCAGTGGTGCCTATATTACTGGACCTGTTTTGCTTCTGGTTCTATTAGTGATCAGGGAAAATCTTTCTCCTCCTAAATCATTACTAACTTTTGCACAAATTATGTCCACTGACAGCTCTTCACCTCCTAACCACTCTCCAGGAACTTCAGTTCCCCCTTGACTGCATCTTCAGCTTCTCCCCCTACTGCACCTTCAGCTTCCCCCCCACCGCTCCTTCTATTTAGGGGGTCCAGGAAAAGAGTAAGCTCTCTTCCCTTTCTTCCTTCTCTTTGTGTTTCAAACACCCCTGCCCGATACTGCAAGCTGAGCAACAACACTTCAGTTGTGCTAACCCCTGTTTCTTGTTATCCTTTTCTAAAGCCAATATGAACGGGTCCCTAGGGGCTAAATATATTCCACATTCTTTTTGCCCCTTTTGCTTCTCCCTCAGCATAAAGAACATGTCCGTGTATATTATTTCATCCCACTTCCCTTCTTGCCTTAAAAACAGCATCAATTGTAGCATAGTATCATAGTTTAATGTGCCATTAAGGGGCCACTTTTCACCACTTTCTAATTGGTATAAGGACCACCATCTATTACAGTATTTAAGTAGAGTTTTGTTATTAACAGTTCCTCCCTGGGGGCCCCCAATATCTTTCCAATGTGCTAAAATACAACCCAAAGGGCTTTTCTTTAAAACTTCCCCACTCTTGGTTCCCCGTCTCACCTTGCTCACACACACACAAGGAATGCAACAACAGCAAAAAATTATTACAACAATAACAATAGCTATTATACCAAGTCCAAATCCATAAACTGGCAAATATACCAAAAAGCGGTTGCAGAGAGACAGAGAGAAGCTCTTTCTCCCAGGCAGAGAGAGAAAAGGAGGGGGGAGAGGGGGAGGCTGGATCTCTCAGTTGCTGGGATCAAGTTACTTCACTATGACTTTTACAGATTCTCCTGGCATACAGATATAATTATGAATTACTCCACTTACTCACAAACATGATACATTCATCTCATTAGTAAGTGGAATAAGTCACGACAGGTAGCATATACCTAGAGGGGATCTCGGGGTAGGTCTAACCTGGGGTCTGATATGAATATAACCTTCCACTGGGGATTCCAAGAAAACCTTTTAAAACACCAACGACACTGCCAATCTGTCCCCTCACCCAAATCCAGGCAAAGGTAACCCTGGCCACGATTTACTCAGACCTTTCCTGTTTGCAAATACTCATCACACTGTTGCCTGGAATAGAACACAAAACCTTCCCAAACAATGTTAAAATGGTAATATAAAAGCAAGCCTTTACTTGAAAGATTTCAAGTACACAATATGTCAAAAACCGAGCCTGGAATTAGATTAGTACAATTTTATAGGATCGGGCAATTAGTACATCTAGTAAATATTGTCCAATTAGAAGAGCAGTTGGTTAGGTAATCCCCCCCCCGGGTTCTGCCCCATTGGAGCCCTCCCTCCCGATCCTCTAACTCTACCTTTTATTATGTCTACAATACATGGTGCAAAATAAAGTGTCCTTGCTAAACTAACAGGCAAGACTAAACAGAATTTCAAGAATGCATCGATAAGAGTTTGTTAACTGTGGGAAAGAGAGCTGGAAAAGTACTAGAAGTTATAACTATGTATTAACAGTCTACAAAGCTACAAATACATGAAGAATACATAAAAAGCTAAAAATCTTTATGCATCAACACAATAAGGCCAAAACAGGCTGACACCTTTTACAAACAGTGCAGATCGTAGGAACAGGAAGCTCAGTAACAGGCAGAGCTGCAGAAATGGATTCTTCCTTGTACATTCAGAATGCAAATCCAACAACCGAACTCCAACCCAAAAGTCAATAGCCAAAAACCAGTAACCACAAACCAATACCTGAATGTACTGATATTTAAATATACCAATACCCAAATGCATATTGTTTGAGCATTTGCAACCCAGTATACCCTGCTCTGCATTACCACAGTAAAGACTTAGAAGCAGTTACTATGTTGACCAGTCCCAAGAAAAACCCAGAAAGGAATTCTTTTACCTTAGAGCACCTTAGCACAGAGTCTTGTCTACTCCTGTGATGAACCAGTTGGAACAGGGAGCCTCACCTGAGAATTCTTCTGGGGGCGCCACAGAGGGTCCCTGATTCCAAAAGGGTCTCGCAACCGAGCAGAGATGTGCTGGTTTGAGTGTAAACCAGCAGGGGAAATTAACCCCACACATAAATACCTCAAGAGAGATTTTAGGTCAGAGTTACAATTTTAATAGAAAGGTTATAATAAATGCAGTAATACAGAAACGCCGTCTTAAACCGACAGTCACAATACAACCTGGCAGTGGTTGCAGTCCTGTTGAAGTGGTAGTTTAAAACAGTAGTCCTGTAGAAGGTCTGGAACTGTGGGAAGTTCACCTCCTCTGCTGGGTACCCCGTGGTCCTCTGGGTGTCCAGTGATCTGGGTGTCCAGTGGTGAAGGTCTCATCCTCTGGGTGTCCAGTCGTGGTCTCTCTTAGTCCCTGAACCTTGTTTTATGTGGTGGTTCTTAGCTGGTACCTCCCCCAGGGGCTGGGATTTCCACAATGGAACGAGATATTTCTGATGTTCTATTCGTCGGTGCTTATCCAGTTCGGTAATGGGCCATTAGCAGAGATAATTCACTCAGGATGGGTGGTGCTTGCTGCTGCCCGGGTAAATTATCACAGTTGAGATAAGAAACACTACCCCACCTCACATGATCTGCCTCTCCTCAGTCATAGTGTCAGGGACCAGGTGTGTAACCAGCTACTGTGAATGACCCATCTTATCAAGGAATTATGTGAATGGTGATAGAATACATACTTTTGGTTAACCCAGGACAAGAGATTGTCCCTTCAGGTTGCCAAAATGATTCAAAGAAAATCACTTAACAGTGAGAAGCTGTTAAGAAAGCATTCCTTTATTCTGATATCGGGAACGTGTTGGCGGTGTCCCTCCATAAACACATTCCTGATATCGGAATAAAGGAATGCTTTCTTAACAGCTTCTCACTGTTAAGTGATTTTCTTTGAATCACAGTCAAATGCCCCCTCCTCCCCGCCCCAAGCTGTTTGCTTCACGCCACCTGACAGGGTCCCTCTCTTTCCTGACAGAGGCAGCTCCATCAACAATGGCAGCTGGAGAACTCGGGAACTGGGGCAGAGGCAAACTTCTGCAGGTCTAGCAGCGGCAGCTCCTGCTGCAGACAGGTACTGCCAGATTCACTCTGAAACAGTTTTGGATTGCAAAATGCAGCTTCTCGGATTGCTACTTGGAGATCTGCCTGAAGCAATCCTCTCAAGAGGTTTCTGCCTGAGTATCCCTGGCTCCAGAAGTGGTGGTTGCTATAGCAACTGTGGTCGGTTTCATTTTCTGGTTTTTGTCAGTTCCCAGGGGGGAAGGGCCACTGCTGCAGCCCATTGGAGCTCCCCACTTCCAAAGTTCTCAAGAGCCTGTAGAGAAAGAGTGAGTCTCTGCCTCCCAGCTGGAATGAAACCAAAATAGCAAGAGACTTCTGCCTGAGTGTCCAAGACCCTGGGCCAACCTCCTCCATGAACCCGGATAAAACACCCCGGTTCTGCTTCCTGCCCCCGGGTCTTAAAGAGACAGTTACAATTTTGGGGCATATGATATAGCATAGATATGGAATACAATACACATTTTTTGGGGTTACCCAGGACTGATGTGCTTTAGGCCAAAACCTGAGCAGGAGTTGAGTGAACAGCCACACAAGGACTCTGACAGGAGGGATTCAAGAGTTTTCCTCACAGTTTCAGTTGCTTTATTTAAATAACTTCATAGGCCCATAAAAAAGTAAATGGGCTCTCTGTGTAAACACAACCTCTTGGCAAAACTCAACTATGGGACTGGGCTTCAGTCATGGAAAGGACAGCCTCATACAATTCTGGCATTCTTGTTAGCAGTCTCTGTTCTGTCTAGATTGACTGACTTTGAAGATTTAATTAATCAAAGTATTTCAGGGGATTGTTTGCAGTACATAAACATGTTTTCTGTAAAGAACTCTGGTCTTGTTTAAAATGCAGTTTTACTTGATAAATTTCTAAATCAGATAGCAATACAAGAAATGAACATACATATTTTATAACAACCTCCAAATTTTTGCTAGTGAAAACTGCATATTAGGTGTTTTCAATATTTAATGAGAATTTAGGCTGAATAAAACCATTGATAGAACTAGATAGGAAAGTCAGACATTCATTTCAGAACATATGTATTGGGTTTGCACAGCCTGGTTTTGGTAGCGGAATGATACAGGGGTGGCTTCTGTCAGAAGCTGCTAGAAGCTTCCTCCATGTTCAGTACAGCCAACCCCTGGTGGCTCCACTGATGGATGTGCTGCTGGCCAAGGCTGGGCCAATTAGAAATAGTGGTAATGCCTCTGTGATAACATATTTAAGAAGAAAGAAAAACAAAAATAGTTGTTGCGCAGTTGCTTTTGTGGCCAGAGAAGAGAGGAGTGAGAACGTGAGAGGAACAACTCTGCAGACACCAAAGTCAGTGAAGATGGAGGGGGACGAGGTGCTCCAAGCATCAGAGCTGATATTCCTCTCCACTCCACGGTGAAGACCATGGTGAAGCAGGCTGTCCTCCTGCAGCCCATGGAGATCCACAGGGATGCAGAGATCCACCTGCAGCCTGTGGAGGAGCCCCACACCAGAGTAGGTGGATGCCTGAGAGGAGGCTGTGACCCCATGGGAGACCCGTGGAGAGAGGGGTCCCTGCTGGAGCTGCCTGTCCTGAAAGGACTGCACCTGGTGGAACAGTGACCCACACTGCAGCAGTTTGAGGGGGACATTTGCCAGTGGGATGGACTCAGGTTGCAGCAGTTCGCAGAGAGCTGTTGCTCGTGAGACGGACTCATGGTGGAGAAGTTCACAGAGAACTGTCTCCCATGGGAGGGACCCCACGGTGCAGCAGGGGAACCACTCCTCTCCCTGAGCAGTGGGAGAAACCACAGGTGATGAACTGACCATAACCCCCATTCCCTGTCTCCCTGTTCCCTTGGTGGGAGGAGGTAGAGCTGAGAAGGAGGGAAGGGTGGGGGGAAGGTGTTTTTTAAGTGTTTATTTTACTTCTCATTATACTGCTCTGATTTTGTTAGTAATAAACTTAATTCATATCTCTAATTAGAGCTTGTTTTGCCCATGACGGTATTTGATGAGTGATCTCTCCCAGTTCTTATCTCAACCCATGAACCCTTCATTAGATTTTTCTCTCCTCTGTCCAGCTGCAGAGGGGTGCCTGGCATGTGGCCAATGTCAACCCACTACATCATACAAGCAATGCTTTTTCATAGAATGGTTTGGGTTGGAAAGGACCTTTAAAGGTTATCTAGTCCAACGTGTCTGCAATGAGTAGGGACAACTTCAAACAGATCAGGTTGCTCAGAGACCTGTCCAACCTGACCTTGAATGTTTCTAGGGATGGGGCATCTGCAGCCTTTCTGAGCAACCTGTTCGTGTTTCACCACCCGCATCATAAAAAATTCTTCTTTATATGTAGTCTGAATCTACTATCTTTTAGTTTAAAACTGTTCCACCTTGTCCTATAGCTACTGGCCCTATTCTTTATTTTTTTTCCTTTTTAAAATGTATTTTAAAGCAGAAATGGGTCCATCATAGCAGATTGTATTGTTTTATACTGTAGTTCAAAATCACCTATTTTTATCATCCTCTACTTAATAATAAGGCCAGTGTAGTGTCTTATTTCACAGAAAACAAAATATGGAACATGAATGTACAAGCATCCATATTTTGTTATAGCATTCCTGTAAGGTCCCAGAACTTGCTCAACAAGCCTCTTAAAAGGACTTAGTTTTTTTATGTTCCCTGAGTTAGACACAAGAGAGAAATACTGACAAGATATACTCAAGAGGTCAAAACAACAAAAAACTTCACTGGCAAACTTCAGAAAATCAGAGAACTTTGGCAAAAGTTTAGAGCAGCATTCAGTCAACATAAAACACTTCACAAAGCATTAACTTAGCCCATTTGACTTAGCAAACTCCAAGCCTGTCTGATTTTAAGTTACTCAAACTTCAAGAAGAGGGAATTAGAAGAAAGAGAAGAAAGACAGAAAGAGAGAAAAGATATAGAAAAGAACAAATAAAGCTATCACTTGTGGGTTCCAGCGGTGTTCAGATGATATAAAATCCAAGGTAAGGTAGTGTCAAGCCATGTGCTTGCCTTGTGTCCTGGCTTAAGTACCCTTTGGTTTTCCTGGGCCCTTCCCCCAGGTGGGACTTATGGTCTAGTAGCCACTTAGGAGCTGGGTTAGGGGCTCCAGGGGTGGGGTGTGGAGCATTGCCTCGGGTGTGCCAGTGATTGGCAGCCACTGCAGGGGGTGGGATACAGGCTCTAGGGGGTGGGGTGTGCAGATCAGGGCATTGCCTCACCAGGGCAAGACCCAACCTGCCCCTTTCCCCACACATGCATCCGAAATGTTTTGAGCCAGCAATCATTCCAGTCTCTCACAATTCCTTAAAAAGAGCTGCTAGCAAAACAGGATTTCTACTATGAAGAAAGAATCATTATCTTTAGTCATTCCTTTGTTGATTTAGCAACTCTGTTTCATCAAATATGAGCTAGATCCCCAGGAACTCCTCAGACAAAAGGGGTGTCCCCCAGAAAATTGGAATATTATTCAATTACAATTTAAAGAAATTTGCAGCAAGGGTGACTGACTAAAGACAGAAGCATGAGTGTGTTAAAAAAAGTGAAGGAAAGAGTGTGAACACATGACAAAAAATCTGCTGTCCTCCAGGACAGGTCTTCCAGTCTTCTTGTAATGGCCTCTCAGTTTCTTGACTGTCCTTTTTTAATGAGACTGTTTTCACTGATGTGTGTGCTGAGCCTGATTTTGATTATTGTTTGCAAGATTAACCAACCAATTGCAAACACCACAGAGGAACATGCTGAACACGCTCCAAGGCAGTTGATCCCTGGGTGGCAGGGTGTATGGGAGGGTTTTGGGCAGATGCTTAGGGCCATTATCACCTCCAGTAGCCTGAGATTCTATGCCTTGTCTCGGTTTTGAGACAAATTTAAGAGAGAGACTCTTTGGACTGAGTCTTTCTCTCCAAAAGAGTTCCAAAAATACCCTTTCCACAAATAGGGAATGAATACCAATAGACAAAAGTGAAAAAAAAAAATTAAACTGTTTATTAGCAAACAAAATACCTGCCCACCAGGCAAGGGAAAACAAAAGGTAAATAACTGTTAAGCACTAAACCGTCAGAACCCACTTCCCCCCACACACACAGAGAAACAAAAGCCCCCCCAAAAAAAGTGTCTGGAGAGTGGAGGCAGTGTAGGAGGAATACACCATTCCCAACACGTAGTCCAAAGATGGCACCGGCTCTCCACGTGGAGGGGCAGCAGACCCTCCAAGGAGCAGTCCTGCAGCACAGAAAAAATTCCAGTCGCTACCTGGTGTTGACCTTTTTCCCGTCGAGGGCAGTCACAGCAGGCTAAAACAGCTGGGCTGGAGCCTTTTGGTGTGCTTTCTCTCCCCAGCTTGTCTTCCCGGGGCTTGGGGCTGGGTGGAGCCGCTCCACTCTTGGCAATCCCTCTTCCATCGATTTCAAAGCAGCAGCCTGTTCAGTTCAGTTTCCAGCAAAGAAATGTTGCTCCAGCTTCTCCAATCGAGGGAAAAAGGAAAAGTATTTTGCCTGGACCAAAACCCAAGTCAGCCAAGAAGAGAAAAACCATGTCACTCAGGGAAAGAAAAAACAACCCACGCTGCCAGGGCAGAGGTCCGGCGGGTGTGGCCCTGGTCTTGACTCTCGGGCAGCAGCCTCCGCAGCAGGACACAGTAGGGCAGCGGGTCCGGCAGAAAAGCTGCTCTGGTCTCCTCTCCCTGCAAACACAGCTGACACATTCCAGATCCCTGAACCAGAAGAGAGGGCGGGACTTCCTGCCTCCTGAATCAGAAGAGAGGGAGCATCCTCCCGGGCCCCCAAACCGGAAGAGAGAGAGGGCAACTCCCGGCCCTGTCCCCACCAGGATCTCGACCGGGCTCACATACCTGCTGGCTTGGGGGGTGGGAGGGGGGGTAGAAAGAGAAAACAATAACAATTTTCGGGCATAAGCAGAGGATTATGGAATTTATTATCATAATAGATCACTCCAGGACATGCCTGAACAGGCGTGTTATACTGTTGGATTGGTACACCAGGGGATCAGGCTTGGCCAGCATGACATTATGACAGGCAGGTCCTGCTTGACAAACCTGATCTCCTTCTATGACAAGGTGACCGACTTAGTGGATCAGGGAAAGGCTGCAGATATTGTCTACCTAAACTTTAGTAAAGTCTTTGAGACTCTCCCACAGCATTCTCCTGGAGATATTGGCTTCCCATGTCTTGGACAGTTGCACTGTTTTCTGGATAAAAAACTGTTTGGATGGCTGGGCCCAAAGAGTGGTGGTGAATGGCATTAAATCCAGTTGGCATCTGGTCACCCATGGGCTCAGTATTGGAGCCAGTTCTGTTTAACATCTTCATTGATAACCTGGATGAGGGGATCAAGCGCACCCTCAGCAAGGTCACAGATTATGGAAATTTGGGCAGGAGTGTTGATTTGCTGGAGAGTAGGAAGGCTCTGCAGAGGCATCTGGACAGGCTGGATCGATGGGCTGAGGCCAATTGTATGAGGTTCAAATAGGCCAAGTGCCAGGTCCTGCACTTGGGTCATGACAACCCCATGCAGCACTAGAGATTTGGGGAAGAGTGTCTGGAAAGCTGCTTGGTGGGACAGGTTTTGGGGGTGTGGGTCGACAACCAGATGAACATGAGCCAGCAGTGGGCCCAGGTGGACAAGGCCAATGGCATCCAGGCTTGTGTCAGCAATAGTGTGGCCAGCAGGACTAGGGAAGTGATTGTCCCCCTGTACTCGGCCCTGGTGAGGTTGCATCTCGAGTACTGTGTTCAGTTTTGGGCACCTCACTAGAAGGACGTTGAGGTGTTGGAGCATGTCCACAGAAGTGCAATGAAGCTGGGGAAGGGTCTAGAGCACAAGTCTTATGAGGAGCAGCTGAGGGAACGCGGGTTGTTTAGCCCAGAGAAAAGGAGGCTCAGGGGAGACCTTATTGCTCTCTACAGCTACCTGAAAAGAGGTTGTAGCTAGGTGGTTGTTGGTCTGCTATCCCAGGTTACAAGTCAGGACAAGAGGAAATAGCCTCAAGTTGTGCCAGGTGAGGTTTAGATTAGATATTAGGAAAAAGTTTTTCACAGAAAAGGTTGTCAAGCTTTGGAATAGGCTGCCCAGGTGTTGGAAAATTACTGGGGACCCTGTGGACAGGTAACTGGGGGTACAGTTATGCCGCTTTTCCTGCCCTTGCCTGGATTCAGCTGGGCTCGCGACCTCCTGGGTTCTCAGTGCACAGAAGCAGTTTGACAACTCTCTCACAACAGGCAGCTTCTTTAAGGTAGCAGCGA
>JACAXG010000526.1:72887-84306 GCA_018881555.1 Amblyornis subalaris | reverse complement strand
TTTCCTGAACCATCCATGAATAATGTTATTGCATCTAAAGGCACTTCACTTAGCATGGGTTTTTCCCTGAAACTTAATTTTGTCTGCAACAACTTATGCTTTGGAAAGTGAATTGAACAAGCACCTGAATAATCTAGTAATGCAATTTGCAACTGTTCTGATTTTTGCAATGCACAATCAAAATATTCTTTCTGCACTGGCAGATAAATTGTTTCAAAATCTTTGCCTGCCATTGATAGCAATCTTGATCTGGCTCTGATTATGATTTGAGCTATCATTTCAAGTGTTGTGAAAATTGTTTTTGGAGATCTGTAGGGTAAGAAAATCCATTAGATTATCAGCAAAGGATCTTTCTTTGAGGTATCCCATTGAAACATGACCTTTTGGCAAGTTCTGCTGCCATTACTTCTGCAGAATTCTCTTGATGAGGAGTTACATGGAGAGCAGCAAGGGTTTTTGCGAGCCTTTGGTCTGCTGCTTCGAGGACTTTCCCAAATTGTTCCCCTAAGATGTTCGCTTGTATTGCTGCTATATGCTGAGGAGTGCCTATCTTGCTGCAGGCCTCTATCATTTGAGACAAGGTTGGCTGTGGATCTGGTAAGGCAGTGATCAAGCGCTTGCATTCTTCATTGGCGTTAGCAAAAGCGAGGCTTCAAAGTAGATGGGGATGTGCCACTTCATCACTGCATTGTCTTTCTATTGCTTGAGTAAGGCGGTCTACGAAAGAAGTGAATGATTCAGATACTCCTTGTTTTACTTCTGTGTAAACACCTTCTGGGATTCCAGTAGGTTTGATTTGCAGAATTGCCTTCCGAGCTGCTTCTTTGATGTCTGAAATCACTTCTCGAGGAAAGTCCACTTGGTCTTCTGGTTTGTCGTGGGGTGCATCACCTGCTATTTCTGCTAAGGTGAGACCTGCATTTGCACCTCCAGCATAAGTCTCTATCAGTTTGGTGAGAGCTCTTCTCCATTTGACTTCCCATAGTATGTATTGTGAGTCTGTCAGGACCATAGATGCTATGTATCTGCAATCATAAGGCACTAAATTGAAGTTGTTGAATATGCCTTTCAATAACTGTTTGAAATATGGGGAAGTTAGGTCACTGTCTTTAATCGCTTGTCTTAAGTCTTTGATGATGTCGAGTGTCAATGGTATCCATTTGGGATTTGCATTTCTTCTACCATATCTTATTGACATCGCCATCATTCCTGTTGTTGCCATATCGAAATCTCCTTCCTTCAATGCTTTTCTTCTAATCTCTGCCCAGTTGGTAAAATTAGGTGTGTCCTCTGAAGAATTACTTGGATTATTATTTGAAAATAGTCCTAAATTCGAAGAAAATGTAACTAAGTCTCTGTTTGCATTCTGTAGATTGTTTGTATTTTGTAGATTTATGTTTTGTAAAGGTGTTCTTCCTTCTGGCTTTAAAGCTGCATTCATGCTGTCTTCCATTGTGCAGAAATCCGGTTGTCTTTGTGTCTGTTTATTATATATATTTGAGGATGCAATAACAGAAGCGGCCACAGGTGGCGGTGTAGATGGAGGATAAGCAACTTGTTGGTCACAAGATGGTGCAAGTCGAAGCAAGCAGGCATTGTTTACGAAAGTGACTAGGGCGCTGCCATCTTCTTGTACGGAGGAAGTATGCTGCATGCCGCCATTTTGTTGTATGGATGAGGAAAGCCGCGCGCCGCCATTTTGCAAGAGGCACATGTTCCAGTCGCTGTCCCGCGGCTGAGCCCCGGGACTCATTGCTGTGATAGGGGATTCTGTAGCATTTTGCATAAAAGCAGGCAACTGAGGAGGACCACGCACCGCAGCTGCGGCTAGGGTATCACATCTTGTTTCTCTTTCGCTTGTCTGGGGTGGCTTGTACTGTTCTGACTGTTCTAGTCCCGGGCCGATCTGCACCACGGATCACGGATCGATCAGGGATGAACCTGTGTTTCCCTGTACCCCCTCTATTATCCGCTTTGCTTGTGCTGTATCTGCTGCGCCGGCAATTGTGTTTAGTGTTTCAGGCAGCTCGCAACCTGTTACAAACTCCATCTATTCCGTTTGAGTTGTTTGAATTCTAGTCTCTGCTGCGCGAGCCTGAGCGAGAAGCGGGGCCATCTCCCCCTCCCGTGCCGCCAGCACAGGCTGCAGGAAAGCTGTGCCGCTGTGAGAAGCTGCCGGCATTTCGCTGTGCTGTCCTATAGGATTCTGATTCGAATATTTACGCACTATAATCTCGTACAGAGCCCTGCAAATAGGAAGGAGTTTCGCCGCGGAACTATGTCCATGGGAGGCTGCATCATAAAGCCTAAGGTGTACAGAGTCCCAGAGATACGGTGTAAACAGCGAGCTTGGCTTGGCATTCGGAAACTGGTAGTTTATCCAGAATATTAAATCTTTTAATTGCTCTTTCGGTACAGCTATAGGATGGTCCTTGACCATAGATTCTAACTTGGTAAGCGCGTCTCTCTGCGGTTTAGACATAGCCTTTCTCATTATTAACTAAGAACTCCCCCTGAAGCCACAATTCATACCTGACTTTAGTCATCAGAAGTGTTTGATCCTGCTATGTTTCAGCATCCAAGTCGATCCGCGCTGTCCAGGAGCACGGCTCTATTTTTCTTCCCCGGGGAATATTTCTTCTCCTTTTCCTGTGTTTCTTCAGGGTGATCTAGTAGTCACATTTTCAGCCTGGCACACGAGAGCACCAGTTGTCAAGTTTTGTCTTCTCCCAAACTGAGTCCTCACACGGGCACCAGTTGTTAATGTTATTGTTAGTATTACTGTTAATATTTCTTCGTTTCTCTTTTTCTTTGTTCTTTTACTGTTTCGTGAGTTCTTTGCTCAGAGTTTGGAGTGAGACGCAGAAGGCGCTGAGGTGTTCTTCTAATTAGATTGTTTATTAATTTCTTATCTATGGCATAGCCGCACAGAGCGTGCCTCTCTAAGTTAACAAGGTGGAAAATGGCACCGAGTTGTAACTTCCAAGGCCATTTAAAGTCCAATCTATCCAATTATGAATTGCCAACTAATATGTTTTTACTTATAATCCAGTAACTATTCATTTATCATCCGCATTGCGGGTTTTTTAAACCAATACCAAACTATCCAGACTTGTGAAGACGAAGGAAGAAAGAAGTAAAAACCCACACCCAAAATCCTCCATCTTGCTACTAATACATTACTAATAACTCATAAACCTAATTTTCTACACCTCTACATATTCCACCCAGTGACATAACAAATTGCTTTTTAATTACACAGTAGCAATCTTAGTGTTATCACCTGAAAAGGGAAGCCTTTCCCAAGGCCTCAGGTCAAACACCGTGTGCTTTTGAAAATCGTTACATGTCAACACTGAAAGATTGAAATTATCTGAATCCAGAGTTCCAACATCGGGCCATCTGAATTCTCCAGTTTCATGGTGACAATGCATTTGAAGGACAACCAAGAGACAGTGGGTCCTGTAGCAAGCAAACTCAGGAATCAGGAGACCATGGTCCATGGCCCGATGTGGACCCACATCTCTGCTGTGGTTGAGAGTCTCAAGCATGAACAGGAAAAATTCAGAGAGGACATGTGTCACTGTAGAGTCAATAACGACACAAAGTACACAGACATGAGTATAGTTGTAGGTATGGCGGATATATTTTAATAATGCAAGGCCTTTTTATAGTATTTTCCAGTGTACATGTCGCAAGTCAATTGGCTGCAGCTAACAACAATATAACACTATTGGCCACCTATTTCTCGCCTGTTTACAGAGCTATTTATTGCCTGTTATTAAAACATACCAACTAAGAAAATTCCCTAGTGCAGGTGCAATTTTATCTTTCTGTTGTTGTGCTTGTAACCTCCACCAGCTTCACAATTCACATGGGTACAGACTGGGTTTCTCACGGGCATAACTAACTTCTTAAGGAAATACAGGAATTGTGTCCACATCTATGTCCACAAGAATGACTGACAGGTCATCTTCTTCCACAGTTCCCCCTTTTTGTCTTTCAACCAAAAATGCAGCGTTCATAGTCTTCTGCAGGGCCCTTCGCAGAAAAGACAGTAAACATGGCACCAGGAACAAGACAAAAAGGATAACAACTACAATCATACATCCCATTTTCAGAAGGTCTTTGACCCATTTGGCAAGTTGCCAGTTGCCAAACAGGGCATTAATCCAGTCTGAAATATCCTCTTCCTTTAATTTTGTAACACCCAATTTTAATTCTTTGATACTAGCAAACACTAATTTAGAGTGGTCAGAAAGAGTCCTGCAGAATATACCCTCAAAATCTTCACAACCATGTCCATGTGCTAACAACAGAAAGTCAATGGCTGCTTGATTTCGCAAAGTAGCATGTCTATTAGAATCAACATCAGTTAATAAATCTGACAAAGCAAGTGAAGTAGCATTAGTCTGCTTGGCGAGCCAGCAGCCTAACTTGTCTAACAGTCCCAAAGCTTTTCCAGCTGCTAGACCTGGTATGAAAATAGAAGTTAAAACTCATGCTTCCACTTTTCAAAAACTTAAAGTATCATCACAGTCCTTTGTAAACGTATCCAACGACCGTTTGTTACGAGTTGCGTGTGTGTGATTTAAAAGTGTAGTTAGGCTTGGTGTAAGTGTAGTCAGGCGGCCAATAGTACCGTGCATGAAGGCGACTCAGGCCAAGCGCAATCTCCACAAATGAGGAACACTCCTCGAGGTAATTTGCGTGGAGAGTGATCTGAAGCAGCTTGGTAGTATGAAACACCTGTTTGATCTGGAACTGTCCAATTACACCAAGCGGAAACATTTCAAAATACAGGATTTGCAGGTGATACGTCTTGAGTACTGGGACAACGTGAATTCTCCCAGCACCAAGTTCGTGTGTAATTAAAGAAGATACACGCTGGCACCCTTATCGACCCCAGGATATCTATTTCCTGTGGCTCAAGGGTGACCGGAAGTCTGTTATCCCATATGTCAATGCTATTAAGACACTTTTTCAAGGAATTGCTACAAGCAGTTTGAGGGGCACGGCCATGGGCTTCCTGAACTATTAAAGAAGGCTCAATTGGTACCCCAACCAAGCATGTATGAAAAGGTGATTCTGGTGTTGCAAGAGACAGGCATAAGGATGATTGGTTCAAGGCATGGGCAAGGGTTACCCACACATTCCCTTTTGGCATTGGGGGTAGTATGGCGAATCCTTGCTCTGCCCTAATCCACAGCAGAACAATCCAACAGATGATCTGCACCATCGCCATCTTCTGGAGTTTGCCTGTTGGTTTCATGACGATTTTGATGTCGCTGATGTCGCAAATCAGGGTGAACACACCTAGCAGGTACCCACCAGACACCAGTATCTGTGGAAACACAAGTATACCTGCACTCCCAAGTGACAAGGTCCCACGGGCCTTCCCACTTATTAGTGATTAAATCTCGTACCCATACTTTTGCTAGGGGTAGGTGTGTCTCACTCGTAGACTGCAACGAGAAAAAATTATTCAAAAGTACAGGATTATTAGAATCTGGTGGTACTGTTAAATGATTAATTGTATATAAAGCTTTTGTCAGACGACACTGTGGGGTTTCTCCACACATTCCCCCTTTTTGTTTTTCCAAAACACGTTTCAAATAACCATGAGCACATTCGATAATAGCTTGACCAGTGGGAGAATGAGGAATACCGAGTTTGTGTCACACCCCACAGTTGTAAAAACCGTCACGTCTTCTGAGAGAAGTATGCAAGACCATTGTCTGTCTTCACAGAAGAAGGCACACCTAGAACAGCAAAGGCTAGTCGCCAATGAGCAATAGCATCATGACTCGTTTCTCCAGTGTGTGCGGACACCCACATGGCAGAAGAAAAGGTGTCAATAGAGACATGCACATATTTATAACAACCAAATTTGGCAATATGGGTAACATCTGTTTGCCAAATTTGCAAAGCTTGTAAACCTCTAGGGTTAACACCTGTCAGTAAAGGTGTGGCAAATCCCTGACAATCAGAGCAAGAACTAACAATGTCACGAGCCACAGTAGGTGTTAGCAAAAATTGTTTCTGCAAAGTACATGCACTTTGGTGGAAAAAGTCATGTGAGGCTTTGGCTTGGGCTATTTTGTCGGGTTGAGGTGTCACCCAAGTGGGATTGGCTAATTTGTCAGCTCTGGCATTTCCTTCCACTATGAATCCTGGTAAATTGGTGTGGCTTCTTATATGCAAAATGTAATAAGGATGGGTGCCTGAATTGCACACCACAAGGTTTTCAACAGTGAAAAAAGAGAAGCATTATTAACTTCTTTTAAAAGCGAACAGTCAAGACTGTGTAATATCTGCGACATAAGCAGAATCCATAACAAGATTCAACAGTACATCAGAAAAGTGCTGAAATACATGGCTACAGCTTTTAACTCAACAAGCTGAGCAGAGCCTGACTCATGGCCTTTCAGCGTCTGCCATCCAGACTCATCTTTCCGGGTGACAGTGGCCTTCCCCGTTCTTCCTGATCCATGAGTAAAAACGGTAAGTTCTTGCACCGGCACACGGCTGCTCTTAGGCTGTAAAGACAAACTGGTGGACTTTGCCATTTGCAGCAATTTGTGGCTGGGCAGATGATAAGCAATCTGTCCAAAAAAATTTTGCAGTGCACTCTGCAGAGGAGCACTGTTTGCAAAACACCATTCAAAATATTCTTGTTGAACAGGAAGTATAATTTTAGCAGGATCTTTAACCATCAATTGTAAGCATCTCTGTTGACATTTGATAATCAATTGGGCAAATAATTCAAACAGTGTGGGTACTGTTTTCTTAGGTCTATGAGGCAAAAAGATCCGTTCCAGAATGTGCAAAGGATCAGACCATTGCTCATTCCATTGTCCAATAATACCCGTAGGATGAGAGTCTGGAGTGATGAGAAACACAACGATATCAACGGTCAAGTCCACTCGGTAAGCCTGAAAATTTGTAATAGCCCACTCCACCTGTTTCAATGCTTGTTCTGCCTCGGGTCAGTTTCCTTAGCGAGGCCAAGTCTGGGTCACCTTTGAGAATATTGAATAATGGGGATAATTGTGCAGTGGTTAGACCTAGATATGGTCGTAACCAATTTATGGTGCCCAGAAGTTTCTGTGCATCATTCAAGGTTCGAATTGATTTTTCAAACTGAACATTCTTTGGCTGTATTGTTTGGTCAAGTATTTTCACTCCCAGATATTTCCAAGGGGGTTGTCATTGCACTTTTTCTGGAGCAACCTGCAAGCCATAATTTTGCAGTGCTCTAAGTAAATGTGGCTCAATGTGCAACAGGTCTCTTTTTGTGGGAGTTGCTACCAGTATATCATCCATATAATGATAGCAATAAGCTCCAGGGAATTGTTTCCGAATTGTTGCTAAAGCTTGTGCTACGTGCCGTTGGCAGATAGTTCAGCTATTTTTCATACCTTGTGGCAACACCTTCCATTGATATCGCGTCACAGGCTCAGCATGATTGACAGATGGCACTGTAAAGGCAAATTTTTTAATATCTTTTGAATGCAGTGGAATGGTAAAAAAGCAATCTTTTAGATCAACGATCAATATGTCCCATTCAGCAGGCAGCATCGTGGGAGATGGCATTCCAGGTTGCAGAGCACTCATGCTCTCTATCACAGCGTTAATTCGACGTAAGTCATGGAGCAACCTCCATTTTCCTGACTTCTTTTTGATCACAAACACTGGTGTATTCCAAGGGCTAGTAGAAGGTTCAATGTGTCCTTGCTGTCACTGTTCCTGGACCAATTCATGAAGGGTGGCTAACTTTTCTTTTGACAGGGGCCACTGCTCAACCCAGATAGGTTGCTCTGTGAGCCATTGTAAAGGTAAGGTAGGGTACTTTGCGCCCTTCTTTACAGTGGCCCCAATCAAAAATTTGTCCCCACAGTCCCCCCCCAAGCTGCCAGGACATCTCGTCCCCATAAATTGAGAGGTGCCACAGTGATGTAAGGATGGACAGTAGCCGTTTGTCCCTCTGGGTTCTTGATTAACACAGGATTGCTACTCAGGTAGCTTTGTGTAGCGTCACCAAGGCCAGCAACGGCAGATCCCACTGGCGCTGCAGGCCAAGAGGGCGGCCACGCAGTAGCTGAGATAATAGTGACATCAGCTCCTGTGTCTATCAGTCCCTTGAGTGTTATATGTGGTGGAATCATACCTTGCACTGTCACAGTACAAACCATTTGGGGTCTATGGTCCAATATATGTTGAGCCCTATACACTTGAGGTGGTCCTGTTGATCCAAAGCCTTGATCCCCTCGTAGTCTGGAGTCTGTTTTTGGGACACAAGACTTAAAAGGCATAAGTTGAGCAATATGGGTCTGACCTGGTATAGTAAGAGAGGAGTAGGTGTTGATACTGTAGCATGGATTTATCCCATATAATCAGCATCCACAACCCTGGATGCACAAAAATACCTTGCAATGTTGCACTTGATCTCCCTATTAACAATGCACTTAGCCTTTGCCCTATAGGCCCATATGCCTCTAGGGGGACCTTATGCACTTGTGGTGAGTTTAAGATTATTGTTTTGGCGGTGGAAACATCCAAGCCAGCTGATCCTCTTTTTTTTTTCCCGTGAGTTGGTCGCATAAGCTTGCACCGGGAGTGCTGGTCGAGGAAGGGCTTGTGTCAGAGCGCGCCTCCCCTTTGCGCTCTTCTTCCCGTTTCCCTGGTATATGAGAGAATGTCCATTCACATGAAATCTAGATTTACAATGGTTTGCATCATGTCCTGATTTTCCACATCTACCACAATTTTCTGCCTTAGCTATTCCTTTCAGATTTTTTGATAGGCCATTTGATTGATTTCTGTGTGAACAATTTGCTTTCATATGACCCTGCTGCCCACAGCCATAGCAATGAGAGTTTACCTTGGCTGTAGCTGCAAGGGAATCGGCCAGTAATGCCATTTTGAAAGAAGCAGTTCCTACCTTAGCACAGGCATCTACCGTTTCTTCTAAAGTAGGATTTGTCTTCGGTAATATTTTTATGGCTTTTCTACAATCTTCATTCGCATTATCTCTAGCCAATTTCAGCATCAACTGGTCTCTTATCTGGGAATTTGTAACCTGCTTTTCCAGTGCTCCTTGTAACCGTTCAATAAATTGCATATAGGGCTCTTTAGCTCCCTGCTTCACTGTTGCATACCTCTGTGATGGTGCAGACAAGTTGGCAACCTGCAGCATCGCCTGCAAAGCCATGTCTCTAGCCTGAGCCAAGATAAGAGGATGCAGACGGGCCTGCAGCTGTGATTCTGCCACAGGAGGCAGTCCCATCAGCTGAGGTAAGCCTGCCCCAAACCTAGGATCATCCTGCGACAGCTCAAGGTTGGTCAGGGACCTTTCCTCGGCAAACCGTCTCCAGATGGATTCAAACATAACCTATTGAACCTGAGAGCAAAGCAATTTTGCTATCTGCTTCATATCAAAAGGTGTCATCTCCTCAGAAGCGAGAAATCCAAGCATTTTTGTAACATCATTAGATGCCAAGCCATGCTTTGCAGCTAACTTGCGCAAGTCTGAAAGCACCTGCCATCTAAAAGGTGCATGCTGGTCTGGAACCTGTCCACCTCCCCTAACCACAGGAAATGCCCCAACTGCTCCCCCAGAATTTACTGGCATATCAACCTCAGAGGACCTTAAAGGATAAGGAATGAGATCAGCCATCTCGAGATCGCCGTTTGCCACAGCTAAAGCCTTCATGCATTTCCAAAAGCTGAGTGGATCATATGCAGAAACTGTCAGAGAAACAGGTTGCATTATAAACACATCCTCCGGAGGGTCAGTAGGCGGCCGGGAAGACGGCCTGCCTGCACTGGGGTCTGCAAGGTCTATAACTGGAGCTGGCTCTCTCAGCCACTTCGGCCGCCCCTGTGTAGGGGTCAGTGGCGGAGGGAGCCCGGGGCCGAAATAGACTGTGTCAGAACCGGGGCTATGTACGGATGCCACGGCTTCGAGACCGTGCACGGAGGCTGCGCTAGAAGCAGTGCTGTTGCTGCACTGGAACGACGCTGTACCTGGGTCAGCCAGGGGCCGCGCCGGCACTGGTGTACGTCCACCCGGCGCGCTAGCGGGCGCTGACTCTTCCAGGTTCTGTTGTGTTGACGGAAGTTCATTTGGCGAATAGACAGGCGCAGGCGCGTCAGCGCACCGCAGTGACTTGGCCCCACCCGGAAGCGAAGCAAGGGGGGGGGCAATGGGAAAACGCGCCGAGAATGAACCAAGGTATCATCCAGATGTGAGCCTGCTCAAAAAACGAACAGGGGGTGCCACTGCCCACGGGACTGGGACGCTAGAAGTAGGAGGGGCGTCCAACGAGAGTCGCTTCTGTTCCTCCCCACAGCCACTCCCGGGCACCGGTGGGCAGGCAGTGTAGCTCACGCCTGGTTCATCTAACAGCGCCGAGCCGCAGCTAGTGCTGAGCTCAGGGGGTGTTTCACTCCGAACCTCAGTCTCATGGGCCAGGTAGTCGCAAGGGCAGGGAAGACGGTGCAGGTGTTCCTCGCGTGGCAGTTGCAACATGCGAGCCGGGTCTCCAGGCGGAGGGGAGGGGGTGCCGCAGAGGGTCCAGCGCTACCCACATCCCTGGGATGTGTCCCTGGGGGTGCATCCGCCTGGGTTTCTGTTTTTGGGCAGTCTGCCTTTCTCGGATCGCCCGGAGAAGACTCGATCGATACCACCTCGCGCATCTGTTCGCTGGCAGTAGCTGTCCACCCCGAGGTAGAGCCATTTGTCCCCGCTGTTTGCCCCTCTGCCACGCCTGGTTCCCCTTTGTCTGCGGAGGTAGGTGAAGTCCCCTCTCGCTCCTTCACTACCAGTTTCAAAGTATCTAATAGTATTTTCCACGTCGGCATCAATGATATAGCTGTATCATTGCGTAGAGACCCTGCCTCCAGCAGGAGCTGTCCCACTTTCTCCCAAGTTTTCACACTAAACGCATTTTCCAGTGTAGCCTCCAAGCCTTGGCTTTTGCACCATAATAAAAGAGCTTTTAAAGAGTGCTTATCATATGGTATAGCTCGTTTGCCTAGCATAAGAGTCCAGATATTTAATATAGCTTTCTCTTCATGTGAAACCTGTGAACCCATATTGTCCCCAGCTGTGCTCACCTCATGGGTTGCAACATTGTCCAGACTGGTAGCTGTATCCGCTACTCTCATTGCGCTGGGATATATTTCGTTTCCATGGATATCGCCACTGCAGTCGACATAAAGTTCAGCCACTCTATAGGTGGCTCGCATGCATGATACAATCATGTCGGGGTCACCAGATGTTGCTGTAGAGTCAATAACAACACAAAGTACACAGACACGAGTATAGTTGTAGGTATGGCGGATATATTTTAATAATGCAAGGCCTTTTTATAGTATTTTCCAGTGTACATGTCGCAAGTCAATTGGCTGCAGC
>JACAXG010000526.1:55867-72562 GCA_018881555.1 Amblyornis subalaris | reverse complement strand
ATACAGGAATTGTGTCCACATCTATGTCCACAAGAMTGACTGACAGGTCATCTTCCACAGACATGAGGAAAGAGATGAGGGAGAAGTTTCCATGTGGCACCAGTGCGAAGCAGAGCCCCCGACATCAGAGCCTCGATGCCCCCCAGCCAGGGAGAGCAAATACACCCCACGAACCGACTTGTGGTACTTTGTACTCGACCATGGAGAAGACATGAGACAGTGGAACAGGAAACCTACCTGTGTCCTAGCAGCGTGAGTACAAGAACTGAAGGAGAAAGAAAAAGGGAAGTCAGTGAGAGTGCAGTGCCAGTTCCCCATGGGCAAGGATCTGACCAACTGGAAGGTACTTCCCTTATGTATTTGTAGTATATGAAATGCGAGAGACACAGGCTGTGAGCAAGTGAATCTGTATTTCGCAGAACTAGGATGCTACTTATACAGTGTAACATGCTATGTTCAGCAAAACTTCAAAAGCCGGTTTTGGGAACACTGTAAACCTGGCTGTTAGCTTTCTTATCAGAGCCAGGTTAGCAGAATGTTTTTCCTGCCCTCAGGCCTTTGTGTGATAAGCACCCCTGATATCAGCAGATGTCTTCACAATGGGTGGTGGCTCCAGGGTCTTATCCACAGGGGACGGCTCCGATAGCTTCACAGTGGGGGGTGACTTCTGTGTAGGGAGTGGCTCCGATGGCTTTAGTCTTCTTGTGCAACCCCACATGTATTCACAAGACCAATGTTAGAGGGGCCCTGCCTCTAGCCAGGTAGACGCACCGGGGGATGACCCTGTCTACTGGACTGTGTGGATCCGACGGCCTGGTACATCAGACCCACAAGAATACAAGGCTTTAGTTAACACTGGCACTCAATGCGCATTAATGACATTGGGATACATGGGGTCAGAAACCATCTCCATTTCTGGGGTGACAGGGGGGTCTCAAGAACTGACGATGTTGGAAGATGAAGTGAGCTTGACAGAGAAGGACTGGCAGAAACACCCCATTGTAAGTGACGCAGATTCCCCATGTGTCCTGGGCATTGACTGCCTTAGGAGCGGATATTTCAAAGACCCAAAGGGACATTGATGGGCTTTTGGAATTGCTGCTGGGGAGACAGAAGGAATTAAGAAACTAAATGCCCTGCCTGGACTGTCAGAAAATTCTTCTGTGGTAGGACTTTTGAAGGTAGAAGAACAAGTACCGATTGACACCTCGACAGTGCATTGCTGGCAGTATAGAACGAATGGAGATGCCGTGATCCCCATTCACAAGATGATCCGTGAGCTGGAGAGCCAAGGAATGGTCAGCAAGACCTACTCACCCTTCAACAGTCCCATTTGGCCTGTGTGCAAGTCTGATGGAGAATGGAGACTGACAGTGGACTATTGTGGCTTGAATGAAGTTATCCCACCGCTGAGCCCTGCTGTGCCGGATATGCTGGAGCTTCAGTATGAACTGGAGTCCAAGGCAGCGAAGTGGTACGCCACTATTGACATTGCGAATTAGTTCTTCTCCATTCCTTTGGCAGCAGAGTGCAGGCCCCAGTTTGCCTTTACCTGGAGGGGCGTGCAGTACACATGGAACTGACTGCCCCAGGGGTGGAAACACAGTCCTACCATTTGCCATGGACTGATCCAGGCTGCACTGGAAAACGGGGAAGCTCCGGAACATCTGCAATGCATTGATGACATCACTGTGTGGGGGAATATGGACAAAGAAGTATTTGAGAAAGGAGAAAAGATCACCCAGATTCCCCTGGAAGCCCGTTTTGCCATAGAGTAAGGTCAAGGAACCTGCCTGAGAGATCCAGTTCCTGGGAGTGAAGTGGCAAGATGGACAATGTCAGATACCCACTGAGGTCAACAAGATCACAGCAATGTCTCCACCCACCAGCAAGAAGGAAATGCAAGCTTTCCTTGGCGCCATAGGTTTCTGAAGGATGAACATTCCTGAGTACAGTCAGATTGTGAGCCCTCTTTACCTGGTAACCTGCAAGAAGAACGATTTCCACTGGGGCCCTGAACAGCAACAGGCCTTTGCCCAGATCAAGCAGGAAATCGCTCATGCAGTAGCCCTTGGCCCAGTCAGGACAGGGCCAGAGGTGAAGAACATGCTGTACTCTGCAGCCGGGAACAATGATCTTTCCTGAAGCCTTTGGCAGAAGGTGCCTGGTGAGACTCGAGGCCAACCACTTGGATTCTGGAGCTGAAGTTACAAAGTGTCCGAAGCCAACTACACCCTGACAGAGAAGGAGATCCTGGCAGCCTATGAAGGAGTTCAGGCTGCCTCAGAGGTAATTGGCACAGAAGCACAACTTCTCCTGGTACCCCTACTACTGTTGCTGGGGTGGATCTTTAAAGGAAAGGTTCCCTCTATGCATAGCACCACCAACGCTACATGGAGTTAGTGGATTGCCCTGATTTCACAGCACACCCATATTGGAAACCCAAATCGCCCTGGGATCCTGGAAATAATCACGAATTGGCCTGAAGGTGAGAACTTTGGTCTGATGGATGAAGAGGGGCAGGAACAGGTGACGTGTGCTGAGGAAGCTCCACCATACAATCAACTGCCAAAAGAAGAAACATGCTACACTCTTCACTGATGGTTCCTGTCGCATTGTAGGGATGAACCACAAATGGAAAGCAGGCATATGGAGCCCCACGCAACAAGCAAGAAGCTGGATTGAGCCAGTTTGCAGAGCTCAAAGCCGTCCAGTTGGCCCTGGACATTGTTGAATGAGAGAAGTGGCCAAAGCTCTACCTCTACGCTGACTCGTGGATGGTAGCCAATGCTCTGTGCGGATGGCTGGAAAGGTGGAAAAAGGCCAATTAGCAGCATAGAGGAAAACCAATCTGGGCTGCTGAGGAATGGCAAGACATTGCCACTCGGATAGAGAAACTAACTGTGAAAGTCCACCATGTGGATGCCCATGTACCCAAGAGTCAGACTAATGAGGAACACTGCAACAATGAACAGGTGGATCAGGCTGCAAAAATTGAGGTGTCACAGATAGATTTGGATTGGCAACACAAGGGAGAGTTGTTTCTGGCTCGATGGGCCCATAATGCCTCAGAACACCAAGGCAGATATGCCACCTATAAGTGGGCACGAGACCAAGGGATGAATTTGCCCATGGACAATATCTCCCAGGTTATTCATGACTGTGAGACATGCGCTGTGATTAAGCAGGCCAAGTGGGTAAAGCCCCTGTGGTGTGGTGGAAGGTAGTCCATATATAAGTATGGGGAGGCCTGGCAGATTAACTATATCACACTGCCACAAACCTGCCAAGGCAAGCGCTATGTGCTCACAATGGTAGAAGCAACCACTGGATGGCTGGAGACCTACCCTGTGCCTCATGCTACTGCCCAGAACACCATCCTGGGCCTTGAAAAGCAAGTCCTGTGGAGGCATTGTACTCCCAGAAAATTCAGTCTGACAATGGGACTTATTTCAAGAACAGCCTTATAAACACCTGGGCTAGGGAACATGGTATTGCGTGGGTGTACTACATTCATTACCATGCAACAGCTGCTGACAAAGTTGAGCATTGAAATGGACTATTAAAAACAACATTGAAAGGAATGGGTGGTGGGACCTTCAAGCAGTGGGATCTGCATTTAGCAAAGGCTATGTGGTTAGTTAACACCAGAGGTTCCACTAACTGAGGTGGCCCTGCCCAATCCGAACCCCTGCATACAACAAACGGAGATAAAGTTCTGGTGGTGCATATGAGAGGTTTGTTAGGAGAGACTGTTTGGATTAATTCTGCCTCAAGGAAAGACAAACCCACCCGTGAGGATGTCTTTGCTCAGGGACCCGGTTACACTTGGTGGGTGATGCAGAAAGATGGAGAAACATGATGTATACCTCAAGGGGACCTTATTTTGGGGTGAACTGTCCATTACACAGTGCCTGTACCCCTATCTGCGTGTATATATGTATATAATTAGGATAATGAATGTATGTATATAGTTGAAAAGTCTAAGTTTCATGTAACATTTTGGTGTAATGTTGGGGGTTAGGTTTTTTTCTTTCTTTCTCTCAGGGAATTTTCTTCCCATTTGTTGTCCGGGAGATGAACAGGGGTAATTAAGAAACAAAAGAACATGGCCAAGCACTCCCAGATACCACGATAATGGCTCAGCCAGAGGAACAGAGTTTGGGAGTTTTGGCTGGGAGTGAGCTCTCTGGCTGGGGGGTTGCTCTCAGGAGTTGGGGCGTAATACCATGAGAAGTATTAGGACTAACCAAGGCTTGGCTGGGACGTGGGGGCTGACCCTCTGTCTCTCTTCTGCTCAGGATCGAGGAGAGCGGTCGTGTGCGGTAGGGAGAGTGGGTGCCTGTTTTCTGGAGATAGGGCTCAGTTGTAGCTTGCTGCCCGAGTCTTCCCTCTTTTTACCATTCCTACTGGCTGCCAGTGGGTAGTACCAAGATTGACTGCCCGCCGATCAGACCTGCCTGCCTTTCCCCACTTCTACCAGCTGCTGGTGGGTGATACCGAGGTCCATTGCTGCCTGATTGGACCTGCCTGCCTTCCCCGTTTCTACCAGCCGCCACTGGGTGATACCAAGGTCCATTGCTGCCCAATTGGACCTGTCTGCCTTTGCTGTTTGCTGGGGGAATCATTGCACTTTCCCTGTCTCCCCGAGGCCACCATTACCCCTCGGGGAGGCTCAGGGCTTCCATCTGTGCCCTCTGAAGCTGCCTGAGCCAACAGTGCCCCCTGGAGCTGCCGGGGAGTCACTGCAGCCTGTCTGCCTCGACACGAACCAACAACACTCCCTGCCGGTTGTGCTTGTAACTACACCAAAGGGAAATTACTTGATGGGCCAGAAAAGACTGTTATTGGATTTCTGGTTTTTTTGTTGTTGCTCTTGCTGTTATTGTCTGTTTTTTATATATATATTCTAGTAAAGAACTGTTATTCCTTTCCCCATATCTTTGCCTGAAAGCCCCTTAATTTCAAAGTTATAATTTGGAGGGAGTAGGTAATATTTTCCATTCCAGGAAGGTTCCTGCCTTCCTTGGCAGACACCTGTCTTTGAAATCAGGACACCCTTCTATACCACAGACTACCAAATGTTAGAAGATAGAGATGCACTTTCAAAGGTGAGAGTCACAAACACTTAGCAGTTCTTCAGATGAACATCAGTAACTTAATAAACCTCACAGCTTTAAAGAGAGCTTTGAAACCAAGGCTTGTTTTTCCTAATCATTAACCAAAGCTACAAGTCATGGCCAATCCAACGGCAGTTTCTATGGAACATATTAGGATATCCTTTGTTCAATTGTTCCTTTTAAAGGAACACTAAAAACTCACAGCTCAGATTTCATCCATTAGCTGAGCTTTTTTCCCATCGCACATCTCTTCCTTCCCAATGCAGTATCCATTGGCTTCAGGCAGGGCCTGTCAATACATTCACAGCCAGATGTTGTGCCCTAACTATGGCATTCAAATTATTTTCTTAATAGCAGTGTTTTCAAGATCTATAAATCAGTGATTCAGAGGCTCCTAACGTTAGATGATGTGTGATGGGGACCGGAGGTGTCATCCCCAGCTGAATCTCTGGTTATACTAACACTGGGGAGTGAGAAAATGGATTTCTTATTAGATACTGGGGCAGTATATTAGTTTTTAAATATGTGTAAAGGAAAATTTATTCAGGAAATGATTAATGTTGGTGCAACAGATCAAAAGGTGAATTAGCCTTTCTTTCAACCATTGCAATTTGGACTTGGTAAACAGGGGTTAGCACATCAATTTCTTTATATACCTGAATGCCCTGTACCATTACTAGGAAGAGGTGTATTGAGTAAATTAAATGGACATATTACATTGGAAAAGAAGATCAAAGTTCATATTCCTGAAGAAAAGGCCTTGGAGGCCAAAGTCTTTCTTTTACAGAATCCTGAACCTGAAGCAGAAATATCAGAGGAAGTGGACAGTGCAGTCACCCTGCCAGTATAGGCCACCAGAATTCCAGGACGGGCTCAGAATACAGAACAGACCATTGAACAGGTGTACTCTAGTCAAGGTGATCTACAGGACACTCCCTTGTAAGAAGTGGATTGGGAACTCTGTTGACAGGAGCAGCTTTGTGAAAAATGGAATCTGAAAAGCAGGGTATGCAATGGTAACTCAGCATGAGGTTATAGAAGACAAAGCTCTAACCCCCAACACATTGGCTCGGAAAGCAGAACTGATTGCACTGATGAGAGTGTTAAAGCTCTCATAGGATAAGACTGTAAATATATGGACTGACTCAAAATTTGCTTTTGGAGTGGTCCATGCCCATGGAGACATTTGGAAAGAGAGAGGGCTGTTAACCTCTCGGGGATCCCCCATGAAACATGGACAAATAATACAGAGATTGTTAGGGGGGTGCAGCTACCTCAAAAGGTGGCAATAATGCATTGTAAAGCTCATCAATTCAGAGATACACAAGTAAATATTGGAAATTACCTGGCTGACAAAGCGGCCAAGGAGGTTGCCAGTGGGGACATCCTGTTGGTCTTATCTGAGAAATATTGGCATTTGGACAAGGAGGCTGCTGATTATCAGGCTGAAGACAAGAAATTGGCAAAACTGTTAATCACTGAAAAGGGTCCTGAAGGATGATGGATTACACACAGCAAACAGGTAGTAATTCCCCAACACTTTATGAGGAAGATTGCAGAGGAACAACATAAGGTAACTGGGGAATAGAGTATGGTAGAAGCATTGAAGCCTCAAATGTGAGTGTACGAATGACTGGTATCATAAAAAGCATTGTTAAAAAAAATGCCAGACCTGTTTAGAAAACAATACACATCAAATTAGATGGCCTACACCCAGGACTGTTAGGAAAGGAAATTGTCCAGGACACTATTGGCAAATAGACTTTTCAGACCTTCTACAGCAAAATGGGTACAGGGATTTATTGGTACTGGTAGATACTTTTTCAGGATTGCCAGAAGCTTTTCCTTGTTGCACCAACAAAGCAAGGGAGGTGGTAAAGGTTTTGTTGAAGGAAATTATCCCAAGGTTTGGAGTGCCAGTGGGAATGTGATCAGAGAGAGGTTCACACTTCATTGCTGAAATAGTGCAAAGCCCAGCTAAAACGTTAGGGGTAAAATGGGACTTTCACACCCCATGGAGACAGTCAAGCAGGAAAGTAGAATGAATCAGAGCCTAAGAGAATATGTTACATCCGTTGGGAAGGTGTTGTCTTCTCTCCACAGCTATGTTGTGCTGGCAGCACCCATGAGGCTGGACGTCGCCGCCCATCCACACCAACCCAGAGCTTGGGTCTACCTCAAAATCTGGACTGAAGAATCTCTCTGAAAAACATGGAAGGGAACATATCAAGTGCTGCTAACTGTCAATACTGCTGTGAAGGTACGAGGAGTAGATTCGTGCATCCACTACAGCTGAATCAAGCCATCACTGGCACCAGAATGTACTGCTGAAGCCACAGGATCCACATGCCTCAAATTAACCAGACGTTAACTTTGTTGATTATAGTTTTGTGGACTGGAATAACAAGGGTTAATGCAGAATGCAGATGGTCTTCAAACCATGTTACCTCAATGGGAGGAAGATAGAAACATCTGGGAGTTTTTGGCAAGGGAAGTGATGAAATCATCCTCCTTCTGCATAAGTGCAGGGGATTCAGTAGGATCAATGTATAGCTCCTGCTTGGTGGGATTTCTAACTCCTTTAGAAGTATTAAAAAATCTCACCATGTGTCTTGGTTTAAGACAATTTAAGAGGTGGATACTCTGGAATGAGTTACCTCCCCTTTAGTTTTAACCAATCCCTTTCCACCAATAAGGAGAAACAAAATACAAGTAGATATAAGTGAAAAAATAACAGTTTACTAACAAGCGAAACAGAAACAGGCAAAAAATAACAGTAAATAATCACTAGATACAAAATTGCTAAATCTCACGAACTTCCTGGGAACAAAGAGAAACTTAAAATGGTGGAGTACCCCTCCCATTTCTAAGATGGCGGCCCCCACAGCTGACCTCGTGGCTTGAAAGACAAAGGTCAAATGGCGACAGTCCTTTCTCCCTCGCAAGATGGCGCTCTTTGCAGGCAACCGCGTGGTCCAGGACACAAAGGGAAAAGATGGTGGACTAACCTTCCCAGAAAGGTAGGAGCTTATGAAGCAGTTCTAGTGGCAGATGAGAATTACTGGTGTTTCCTGGGGAACTCTGGCCCCATGGTGTCGGGTGCCAGTGCTGTTGTCTCACTGCGTCCTTCTGCTACCTGCAGGACTCCGCCAGTGTTGGTGCTGCTGTTTCCAAGATCCTGGCGTGTTGGGTCTGGGTTGGGGGGGTGGACGGCCTCTTGGCACCAACGAGTGGTGGCCTGATGCTGGACCAGCTCAAGCCTGAACACTCTGACAGGTGTTGCAAAATTCACTCCGAAACAGTTTCTGATTGCAAAGGGCAGCTTTTTCGGGTTGCTACTGTTGCGAGCCCAGAAAACCTGCCTGAAACAATCTCCAACAAAGCAGAGCCTCTGCCTTGAACAAAAAAGCCACCAGGCAAAAGAGAACTCAGCTTGGGTGCTCTGACTTTTAATGGGGCCAGGAACCCCCCAGCCCTTGCAGTTCTGTATCCAGCTGCGGGGACGGGTCTTAAGGAGACAGTAACAATTTTGGGCACAAATCAATATGGAATACAATAACATTTTGGGTTACCCAGGACACCATGTTATGAAACTTTAAAATTGAGCCAAAATATAAAAGTCTCTATATGATGGGAGCATCAACAAAAATAAAAGAAAATGGTATGCTAAAAACGAGAGTGAGAGGGACCTTCCCAGCAAAGCAATGTGTAATATTTGTCAACTGCTCTTCTAAATGTGAAAAGAAAGAGAATTTGGAGCATAAAAGAGAGAAGCGCTCAGCTTATCATTTGCCAGAGGATTGTGATTCTCAAGTTACCTTGTATAGTGCAAGTGAAATGGTTGCTGCTGCCTTTTGAACACCTGGATCTGGGGTAGCTGTGAACTATCACACCATAAAAAGAATCACGTGTTCTTTAGTTAAAGATATTAATTACACTTCCCAAGCCTTAACAGCCCTGATTACAGAAATGACACAAGTCAGAGAAGCTACCCTTGAAAATTGAGCAGCAATAGACTACCTGTTGTTGATACATAATGATGGATGTGAGGAATTTAAAGGGACGTGTTGCTTTAATCTTTCCGATAACTCCCAACTAATAGAAAAGAAGGTACAACAACTAAAGAAACCAGCCACAAGTTTTACAGAGAGAGAAGGACTAGATTTCTCTTGGTTAGTTTTGTGGGTCCCCAATTTAAGATGGTTAAAACAACTGATTTTACTTGTGATATTTGTACTCCTGATCTTAATCACTTGTTGCCTAATACAATGCTTATTGCTGTATAGACTAGGTAAATATAACAACTGGATATGAGACTTTAAAGAAATGATATTAAAGTCTCAAAGGGGGAGATTTGTTACTAAGCAGGTTATATTTCTGTAAGAAGTCTATGCAGCAGTGGGGGAAGATACTGGAAAATTCTTTTAACTTTCGCACAATAGCGTATGATCCCTATATTCCTGATCAATGCTTAGTTTTCTACAATACAGTGCTTAGTACAAATGCCAGAGATTAATGTGGCTTTAAGTCCCTACATCTGTGATTAATGTCTTGTGTCAGCTAATGCTTCCTTGTTTACTTATATTAGTGATTAATATGTACTAGCAGATTTCTTAGTTTTGAGAACAAGGATTGTGTGTCAGARCAAAGAACGATAAGAGAAGTACATTATCACCTGACAACATATTTGAGATACTCTCAAGGAGAAAAAATTAATCAGAACATCCGGAACCATATCCAAACAAGTCCATGGAAATAATTAGCATATATGCATGTATTCAGGAAATGTGATGAATATGTATTAGTTTCAGGAACATAACCTGGTCTGTTAGGATACTGGGCATGCATGCTTTGAGGAGAATTCCCCATGCAACCAGGGCTGCAACTAAATTAATATCAGCTTTTTAACCTAAGAAATTGGTTGGAGAGTTTATTTCCCGTTTTCGGTGACATTTGCACAACAAAGGGCCCAGGGACCTGTGGTGCTGGCCAGGTGACTGGACACTCAGAGAGACAGTAGGAACCGATGACCCCCAGACTTTCACGCTTTAGACTTTGAGGATAAAAAAAGCCCAGGGGTTCCTTTGTTCTGGGCCCCTCCTTGGAGGCATCAGCTTGAGCTGTTATTTTGTTATTTAGTTATTGCACCATGATTAAATTATTTTAAGGATCGGAATATCTGAGATTCCGCTATGGGAAACCTGGGATTGAGTCAGTAAGGAAACCTGGCCTTGATACAGGGAAATTAAGGGTTAAGGGCCACTAGCAAAAGCTGCTTGTATCGCTTGCTTAACCTAATTGTGCTTGCCAAAACAGAACAAGGGAGGACGCAAGACTATTGATGAAAGGAAGGAACCGTGACTTGGTTCCTGCTCTCTGAACCCCTAAACCGGTTGGAATCAGCCCTGAGGTTTGGACTAAGACCAAGGGACCAGGGGGCATGCGCGACAAGGAAAGGTGAAAAGTGCAACCCTGAGGAAGACTCGCTTACTTCATCCCGAGACCCCTGCCCACAACCACCAGGAGGCACTGCGCAAATGTGAGCATATGGAAATGACCTTTAGAACTTATTATCATAAGAAGCGGGGATAGGTCATGAATATGTATAGGCGTATTGGGAAACCTGATGCATATGTAACGCTTTAAGGAATAAATGCAGAGAGAAGTGTYGCTAAAGGTGCACATGCTTTGGAGGAATTATCCCCATGTGCCTCAGCGCTGAATAAAAATAGCTACTTTATAACTTTCGGGTTACAGAGTTTTTCCTGCGAATCATTTTGGCAAGCCAGACAGGAGAAACTGTTTGGCTACAGGATCAGCTGAGGGGCGGATGTGCTAGGCGCGCCCCAGGCTTTTCCCTGGAGGAACTCCGCCTCTCGGTTCGCTCACTGCAGGGACAGACAACAACCTGTTGCAACCTCGGATAAAACAGTATTTTTGGAATTTAGGGTGCCGTGCGGCGAGGGCCGCTGATAAGTCGCTCAGAGACGTCTGGCGCCCAGCATAGTCCCTGTTCTGGGTAGGTGAGAGCTTGCAAGCGACCGGCTAAGGGAGCTGATGGGGGGGATTCGACCAGCTAAGGGAGCCAGTGGAGGGATTCGTCAGCCGGCGGGCGGCTGCCGGCAATCCTAGGAGAGGACCGGGCGAATCTAGGGGGGTTTCCACTGCACTCCAGCTTTTTGAAGCCAGGATGGACCTGCTAATGATTGTATAATAAACAGAAGAAGGGTAAGGCGAAACCTTTTAAGTTTGTGTGTGGGGCCCTGAGGCGTGAGTGAGTGTGAGTATGAGCAGGAGTGTTTGGATGTGGTGACTGGTATTTATTTTGTGTGTTATTTAAACTAGAACCATGGCTAAACGGGAGAGGATTTTTTGATGGTTATATAAGAGTGCCTAAGGGGGAGAGTATTTTCCGGTGGCTATATAAGAGAAGCATGGCAACAGACCTTTTTAACCTTTTGTATATTATTTTAACTTTGTGTCGAACAAGACGAATTCCCTGTTTTGTGTGTGGGTACATAATGACTTTAGACCCATGGCACCACGTGTGGATTTTGGAACAGTGTAAAGGTTGTAAGGCTTGGAGGTATTGTTTTTTAATCAGGCTGTAAAGGGATGAATGCATAATGTGTGGTAATAGCTGGGAGTTTAATACTGTGAAGTTTTTGTTTGGAAAAACACATTTCATCCCCGACACTTGGACTGTGAGTGAAAAAGTGGAATAAAGTGGTAAAGCATTGGAAAATGAAAGCTTAGAAGTGGATAAATGAATTGAAGGGACCCCTCTCAGTGGTTTGGTCTTGATTCTTGAGACTTTTTGTAAGACGACCGTCAGGAAAGAGGAGACTGGGAAAGGGAGAGGGTGGTCATGCATGTGAAAAAAACTGAGGAGGACCCGGGGAATTTACCCTGGCGGATCCACTGGGTATAATAAAAGCTAGGGGAAAAGGAAAAAAAAGTATAATTTTTGGTTAATACGGGAGCAACATATTCAGTTTTAAATAAAGCTTTGATGCCTGTGGGAGACGAATACATTATGGTAAAAGGGGCAACTGGTCAATCTAAAAAAGCATATTTTTGTAAACCTTTGAAGTACAAACTTGGGAAACAATAGGGTATTCATAAGTTTTTATATATGCCTAACTTTTCAAAGGCGCTATTAAGTAGAGATTTMTTGGAACAATTACAGGCAACCATCATGTTTAAAAATGAGAAAATTATTCTGGAGGTTAATGAACAGCCACTGAGATTAAAAGACAGAATTAGTAAAGAAATAATAAATCAAGTTTTTTTGGAGTATGGGCCACCAATGTGCTGGGAAGGGCAAAGAATGTACCTCCTACACAAATTAGAGGAAGGGAAGCCAGCAGTCAGAATTAAATAATATCCCTTGAAAAAGGAAGATAGGAAAGGGATTAGACCGGTAATTGAGAACTTTTTATAACTAGGGTTATTAAAAGAGTGCCAGTTTAACTTGAACACTTTTATGTGTTTGTAAACCTGATGGGTTATACTGAGTGGTATAGGATTTACAGATTACTAACAAAATAACTGAGAATCTCTATTTTGTGGTGGTAAACCCTTATACTTTATTAACATGTTTAACACCGGAGCTAACTTAGTTTATAATTTTAAATTTAAAAAATGCCTTTTTTTGCCTCCCTCTCCATGAAGCCAGACAGAAAATTTTACATTTGAATAGGAAAGCCCTACGAGTGGGCGCAAGACTCAGCTCACATGAACGGTGTTGCCTCAGGAGTTTAAAAATAGTCCTACCCTGTTTGAAGAACAACTTGTAAAAGATCTGGAGTCCTGGGAAGCCCCACCGGAAGAAGGACAACCCCCTAATAACTACCCGGATAGAAGAGGCTTGTGTGACCTGGATGGATGGTGTAAATTATGAGTTTACAACTATGGGTTGCTCGTGAAACCTTTATACGAGCTCATTGCAAAGAAAAACAGAGACCTCCAGTGAACGAAGGAGGCCACACAGGCTTTTAACCAGTTAAAGAATGCCCTTATGTCAGCTCCAGCTCTAGGATTTCCAGACGTGAGTAAACCATTTTTTTATTTTTCCATGAGACACAGGGGATTGCCCTGGGAATACTAGCAGAGGACCTGGGTCCATATCAACGGGCAGTTGCTTATTTTTCTAAGCAGCTAGACACAGCAGCTAAGGGATGGCCTGGATGCCTCAGAGCCATTGCAGCAGTTGTGCTAAACATTCAAGAAGCACGCAAATTCACCTTGGGCCAAAAAATGACTGTGCTAATGTCCCACACAGTGTCCGCAGTGCTGGAAGTGAAAGGCAGGCACTGGCTCTCCCCACAAAGGTTCCTAAAATACCAAGCCATCATGGTGGAACAAGATGATGTAGAAATAGTGGTAATTAACATTGTCAATCCAGCTTCTTTTCTCAGCGGAAATAAAGGAGAGCTGGTACACCACAATTGCCTGGAGACTATTGAGGCCACGTACTCCAGTCATCCGGATCTGAAGGATACCCCTTTAGATGACGCAGAAACCTGGTTCACTGATGGAAGCAGCTACCTCATCAGCGAAAAACAACATACTGAGTATGCTATTACCACCTGCCCAAAGGTAATAGTCAGGACCTTTACCAACAAATACCTCTGCACAAAAGGCTAAAATAATTGCCTTAACTAGTGCCCTAGAAATGGCAAAAGGCAAAAAGATTAACATCTATAGACTCAAGGTACACATTTGGAGTTGTACATACACATGGGGCTATATGGAAAGAACAGGGACTGCTGAATTCACAGGGGAAGAATATCAAACATACAAGAAATACTATGACTATTGGAAGCAGTCCAACTACCTGAGAAAGTGGCAATCATGCACATTAAAGCCCATCAAAGGGTGAGCTCAGAATTAGAAGAAGAGAATGAGCTGGTGGACAGAGAGGCAAAAGAGGCAGTGCAAGGTGAGGTAACAACTGAAGAAGCTTTAATTCCAGATAGACAAATTTCTTTAGAAGGTAAGCCAATCTATAATAAAGAAGATAAGAAATTGATCACAGATTAAGAAAAAGGTAGGGTTCTAAAACTCCCTTCCCCCCCCACCTTAACAATTTCTCGGAGGAAAGTGGAAAAACCTGTTTATTTAACAAAACCAGCTGCTGGGGGGGTTGCACGCAGGCACCAGGGGAAGGGAAGAGAAAAATAAAAAATGAATAATGTTAGATAATGAACCTCTCGTGGTGGAGAAAACCTGGATGAATCCAGAGTCCTTTGTTTCTTGGGTGTGGTTTCTGCTGTCTCCTGAAGGCTGCTAGGTTACACTGTAGACCCCTCTCCGGGCCTAGGGTGTAGGCCTCCGATGGTGATGGTATGTGGAATGGAGTTCAGTTCTCTGTTGTAAAGTTTCAAAGGAAGAAGGAAAAAACCACGGTCCCAGGAAAAAACTCTCTTCTTTCCTTGCCTCAGGCAGAGGCTAGGTAAAAAAAGTCAAGAGTAAGTTTTAACTCTCACTGATATCCCTCTCCTGAGTAAAAATAGGGCCAAGAGCTCACAGGGAAAAAGGTAAAAGTAAAGTGCTCTCTCTATCTCTGTCCTGAGAACGACAAAGGCCGAGAGAAAACTGGCTAGAGGAGAGGAAAAAAATTGTGTTCCCTTTGCCTTCAGCTGCAGAAAAGCAGCCAGCGAGAGTTCTCTCCTGAGAACCACAACAACAGCTAGTGATAAAACCAGGAATGTAAATACCCTTGAAGAAAATCAAAACACAGCAGAGCCAGCTTAATGACAGAGTTAATATTTTGCATTAAGCAGGTGTTATGGGTTGGACAAATGAAATTTTTTTTTTTCTTTTCCTTTTTCCTATCTAGCAGGGAGACCTGTGTGTAGGTGGGGAGGGGCTGGCCGGGAACTAATGGGTGATACTTGAGAACAAAGAAAGTCGCCTATCCACCCTGCATTCCACGCTAATCACCCAGAATGGACGATACTTAAGGACAAAAGAGATTGCCTGCGCTGGGAATGTTGGCAGAGGGCTTGTTTCCCCAGAGGCTGCAGCTTATCATTGCGAGAGGGGAGGGGACCTTTTTTTGAGACTTTGGGGAGAGGGGGTTGAGGCCCGGCTCCCTCTCTTCTCTGCTCGGCGTTAAGTGAGGACGGTCGTGTCTTCAGTCAGTGCCAGTTTTCAGCTCCGGGAACACTGCTACACTGCGACGTCTCTGCCCGCTCACTCCAGAGCACAGATACACTGTGATGTCTCCACAAGGGTCCCGCTGCGGCACAGGGTAGAGAGTTTTGCTGTAACCGGTTGCCGCCCAGAGCTGCTCGCCTCTGCCGTCTCTGCTGGCAGCCTGGGTTTCTGCTCCACGTGGGTCGGCGCCAGGGTCTACTCGTCTCTACTGTTCCTGCCTTCTGCTGGCCCCTCGGTGGGTGATACCGAGGTCCATCGCTCCCCAGTCAATCCTGCCTGCCTGCGCTGCTTGCTGCCCACTGCCGAGGTTCGTGCTGAGCCGGGCTGCTGCCCCGTGGGTTTGCACCAGGAGCGATCTCCCCTCTTCCTCTCCAGCTTGCCGGAGCCGCCATTGCCAAGTGGAGAGGTCGCCACGCTCGAGCCACAGCGCCCCCTGCAGCCGCGGGGAGTCACCGCAGCCTCTCTGCCCCAACAGAGAATCGCCCAACGACAGACAAAGGACTGTTATTGGGTTTGTCTGTTCTCTTGTTGTTGCTGTTTATGTCTTGTTATATATATAGATATATATATTCCTAGTAAAGAACTGTTATTCTTTTTACCACATCTTTGCCTGAGAGCCCTATAATTTCAAAGGTATAGTAATTCGGGGGAGGGAGGGGGGTCATCCTCTATCCAAGGCAGGTTTCCCACCTTCCTTGACAGACACCTGTCTTTCAAACCAGGACAGCAGGTGATTGGGATATATAGCATCATAAAGTCACCCCAAGACACAGTTATAATGATGTTAGCTGTTACCACGAAAATTAGAAACTTGTATACCTGGAAAAATATTTGCAAACCCAGTACCTTCAGAGCATCATTTATAACTATGTAGATAACATTTTAGTTTACGGATAGGAAGATTCATGTTTGTAAGGTATTGTGGCCCCTTGGAAAATTCAATAGACCCCTCCTTGGAAATATTTAGGGTGGATATTAACAGAACAAAATGTGAAACAGAGTAATTAACTTTAAAGTCTGATGTCAAAGCATTGCATGATTTACAAGAGTTACTGGGAGCACATAGCTAGCTGATGCCCATGGTAGGCTTAGCCACTCATCAATCAAAGCATTTCTTTTCTCCCTTCCCCATTAATGTTATCTGCAGAAGATATTCGAGGTTTCATAGATAATTAGCTCACTACTCTCCACTGGAAAGGCAGGCAGAATTGTGCTAGCTTTACCTGTTTGCTTGTTTCTTACCCCACAACATTAATAAGGTAGTTTTATTGTGATTCTTTCGCCATGAAGAAACATGTGACAGCATTTCAAAGAGATACAGCTATTTAGTGATTCAAGTGTAGTTATTCTTCCTTGCCACTTATGAATTGAAATTGAACTTGATATCAAAACAGTTTAAGTACATTGATGG
>JACAXG010000526.1:0-35480 GCA_018881555.1 Amblyornis subalaris | reverse complement strand
GCGGGACCCTCGGAGATGTCACAGTGTATCCGTGCTCTGGAGCCAGCTGGCGGAGGCGTCGCAGTGTAGCAGTGTTCCCTGAGCGAAAACCGGCACTCGCTGCAGACACGACCGCCTTCACCCAACGCAGAGTGGGGAGTGAGGCAAGCCCCGGTCTCCACCCACCTCTCCCCCAAGTCTCTGGTAGTCCTCCCGAGATGTTTCAGCCTCTGAGGAAACATCCTCCTTCAGTATTTCCAAGTCTCTGTTTTCTTTAATCGAGGGAATTGTCCTGGCTTCTGGGCTGGGCAAGTGGTCCCTTTTGTCCTTAAGTACCGTCCATTCTGCGTCATTACTGTGGAATGCAGCTGAACAGATAACTCCCTTTCGTTCTTAAGTATAGGCCATCAATTCCCGTCCAGGCCCTCCCCAACTACACAGCCTCCCTGGTACCCCGGAGGGGGGAAGGAAACGAATTTTTAATTACTTTTTTTTTTTTTTTCTAACCCATAACAAATAGTCTAAGGTCAAATCTATTGTACTGACAATCATGAAAAGCAGTCTTAGCATCTGCGAACTGAGCAGATTTTAAATGTAATTTGCCAGGGCATGCAATGTTGTCATTTTTGGAGTAGTTTCAATTTGGAAAATCATGTAAAATTGTGCTTATACTAGAAAAGTCCTGATTGTGAACGGATATTTTTCAATAATGTTTGCAGTTACCATGAGCTATTCTCACAACTAAATTATGTAAAATCACAACGTATTTGCCACACCTTTATAATCTCTCCAGTAAATCCATGTTGCTGCTATTTTGTTTACTAATGAGTTGTTTGCTTGCATATTGTTCATTGCTGTTTAACTGTTGTATGACATATTTTCAGTAGCTTTCTTGTAACGATGGAGTCGATGAGTTAAATTCCGTTTTATCTGAAACTTTTAAAGGAACACTCAACTCTGACTTTAGTTTTGTTAAATGCTGTTAATTTTAATTTTTGTTACGTTTAAGTTCTGTAAAGCTTAAATTATGTCAAGGTTAAGTTCAAGTGATGTTAGGTTTAAGTTCCATTATTTTACATTCTGTTAAGTTCTATTAAGATTAATTTCTGTTCAGTCTCAGTGAGGTTATCTTTAAGCTCTGTTAGGTTCACTTTCTGTTACGTTTAGGTGACGTTAGGTTTGAGTGACGTTAAGTTTACGTTTTGTTGAAATATGCTCATTTAAATTGAAAGATACAGTTCTTTTGTTATAGAGATAAGGTGGAACCGACTGAAGCTATTATGATGGAGAATTGGTAAGCAACTATTTAAGAATATAAGATAATGAGTTGTGTAAAAATATGTGAAGATGCGGTTTATTAGATCCTTAATTTCATCAAAAATTCTATGGGTATAAATGCTCTACATTGGTCACTTGAGATAATTATTCATAACACTCTTTGCTGTCTAATCTTCCATAGGTAGCACAGAAAAATGGGTAACAATTCCAAGTTATTGATATTATTAATTGTAAGTTGTTTAGTGCTTTCTTGCTTGCTTTTATTTTGCTTTATTGTCATATATGCATAGATGTGTGGAAAACTATTATCTTGACTTTTTAGAACAGTTACTGTTGTATTAACGATTCTGATTATGTTGTTAATGTCATAGCATGAATTCACCGACCTTTTATAACGGGCATTATCCCTACAATATTACTTTATGTTACACATATGCATTCTTTTGGTTGTTTGCAGTTTGTTCATGGTATCATTGAATACTTAGCTAGAGATAAATGATGAAGCCGGCTGCTTTACAACCTTTCACATACCGCTGTGTAGTTATCTGCAAGGACTGTATACTCTCAAGAAACTTTCCCAACTGCCATTGATAGAGGTTTGTCTGCAGGATATGTTAGGGAAGCCCTTCCAGTTAAGGCCTTGGCTCTGGCCAAGTCCTGGCCCTCGCTGGTCAGAAGTCTGCCAGCAGACCCAGGTGTTTCTGCACTAAAAATGTAATCAAGTCACTTTGACTTGCCGATCTGGCCTTCTAAAAGCTGCATCTCCTTTTGAGTCAACCTTGGAAGCCTTGCCCGGGCAGGTTCTCCAGGTCCTCACTGTGACACAGGGCTCACCAGCTATTGCAGACTCTGGGTGATGCTACCATATTTAGGCAATTGATGGTGTATCATTCTAAATCACTATCCTTTCTCTCATGTGCTGTTTATTACATGTATTACCTTGCTTATTTTTGCTCAGTGTGAGCTTCTTGCTGTATTACAAGTATTGTCTTATTTTTATGGTGTCTTCATGTTCATAGTAAGACACGTGCATGTTATAAATAAAAAAAAAAACAAAGAAGGGGGAATGTGGCTCCTCAGGAACATTTACATAATGCACTATTTACACTAAAGTTTTTGCAGGCAGATCATCAATTTTGATCCCCGGCAGAGCGATACTGCTCTAAAGATTTGCATGTGCAGAACCAGTTTCTAAAAGTTTTACACAAGGATCCATAATTGGATGTGCAATGGCAAGGCCCAGCTGGTTTACTAACCTAGGGGAGAAGGTATGCATGTGTTTTATTGCCAACAGGTCTAAAGTGGTTACCTGCTCGACTGGACAAACATCGATTGCCTCCTAGAAGATGAGGCCCAGTGAGAGGAAAAATGACCTAATCACCATTCCAGCCCTCATAGTCAAGGCAGGAGCAGGGTTAGGACTGCCAGGAACATGGCTGTGCCTGGAAGCTTACAGAAGCACCTGCCAACAGAGGCCTTGTGTCCTGCTGCACCCACCACCATGTTATTGTGTTCCTGATAACCTTCTTCAGTTATTCCCTGTTCCATGCTTCCAGAAAGACATTTGGTAATGTCAGTCAGCACTTCCAGCTAATAGACTCCCTCCTGCCTAAACAGCATGGCCCCTGAGCTCCAGCCATATGAGCTTTGGAACAGTAGCCATTTACTTCCAAGTGCAGAAGCAGCAGCTCTCTTTCTGGGGACATTGGACACTATCTTTTGTTTTGCTATGCTGTGGGTCTCTGTCAGTGACACAGTTGTTTTTGATGGGTTTTTATTGATTGTGATCTGTATTCCATTTATCTTATCTTGTGTCCAGCAGATGATCAATAATAGTCTTAATAAGATAATTGCTTTACAGGTGCAGACTGTTTTGGCATTAGGGTACATGAAGCCTTCACACAAAAAACAAAGGAAGGGGCAGATGTTGCGGATAGGTAAAATCTTACAAAATGAAGGCCTTGTTACTCTTGTAAAATCATGGCTCACTCCTGTTACTTTGGTTAAGTAGAAAAGGCCTCTGGGAATGACTCAGCTGAATTAGAGGTAGAAAAACAAGTTATATAACCATCGCGTGTTCACATCGTGGTTTATGGTGGGTGGTTGAACTATGTTTGTTGTATTTCAAAGGTATGTAACTGATAAAGGCCTAACTGCTTAAAATGGCCTGGTTTTTGCAATAAATGGATTCCCTTTTGCACCTGCCTGGAGGGTCTGTGTCTCTCAGCTTCCCTACAGATGACCATGACAAAAGAACCTTTGTTTAGATAAACTAGTTCAGCTCTACTATTGATTATGTCCCTGATAACCCAGGACTGATGTGGTCAACAAGCTGGTTTTTGAGCCATATAAGGGAAAAGGCCAATAAGAAGATCCCGTTGAGGTGGGTGTTACACCCTGGTCACTCAAACCTAGGGCTAAACCAAGGTTCTTTTGCTCTGAGTAGACTCAAAGGAGAAAATTCCAACCGGATTTTCTCAAGAGGTAAAAACACACAAAAGTTTACTGACAAACTATAGAAAATTGAGGAACATTGGCAAAAGAGTAAATTCTACGTAACATCACTTATCACAGCATAGACTTAGCCCACTGAACATAAAAAACCTTATTATTAGTGCAATGCATTGCATTCCTTGTCAATCTCTAAGGATTGATAGTTAGTCTGCCTTGCCTTTTGGAGTCCATGGTCTTACAAGTGCAGGTATCCCCATCACCCAAACAATTACATATGTCCCAGATCACCACCTCTATCCCTCCCACCAACCAGGTTTCAGGAGGATCCCCAGAACCTGGACTCAGAGAGAGAGAAAAGGTCAGTGGACATCATGGGAAACAACATACAGTAAAATTCTATTATCTAAAATAATCGGGTTTGCCTCAGTGGTGGGAGTCAAAGATATAATAATACTACTTAATTCCAATCTTTTCAGCATATTATTTTCAGGGTTCTACACTCAGACCAAACACCTTTTTGACTTTACCAAAAACCTTCCATGGTTGTCCAACCCAAAATCTGTCTACAGCTGGAGAGAACTTTCCAGCTGCCACTTCAGCTCCTCTGTTGGCTCCTTCTGCACAACTATGTTTTGCACATCTCTTACCATTACTACACCCGCTTCCCTTGGTAATTTTATGCTTTGCTCTGAAGAGATAGGAAGAGGTACACAGATTAGTTCCATAATCATATGAGCTCCCAAAACTAAATTGAGGGAGGAACCTTTTCCACCCACTGTGGCAACAAGAGAAAAAATAAGAATATCTTAAAATATTGCTAGCAAGATACTTAGAAAACTGTCTTGGAGTGATTTATGATGATAGTCTATTCCATGATCCTCTGCTTATGCCCAAAAATGGTTGCTGTATCTTTAAGGCCTGGGTCTGGGTGTGTGCAGAGCTGGCGAGGGGGGGAGCTTTGGGTGCTTTTTGGTGGGCATTTTCTAAGTCTCGCTGTCCAGACATTCTGTGGGGCGGTGCCATTTGGGTTCGCTTGGCTAGCTTGGTTCTTTTTGGCCCAGGCAAAAAGCTTTTCCCTTCCCTGGTGTCCTGTTGCGGATGAGTGGGGCTTTGCAGAATGAAGGCCTTGTTACTCTTGTAAAATCATGGCTCACTCCTGTTACTTCAGCTAAGAAGAGAAGAACTCTGGGAACGACATCAGCTGACTTAGAGGTACAAAAATCAAGTTATATAACCTTCACGTGTTCACCTCGTGGCTTATGGTGATTGGTTGAATTATTATTTGTTGTATTTCTATGGTATGTACTTGATAAGGCCTTAACTGCTTGAAAAGGCCTGGTTTTTGCAATAAAGTAGCCTTCCTTTCCACTTGCCTCAGGACCCTGTGTCGTTCATCATTGCAACAGTGTCCTGGTTTAAAAGACAGGTGTCTGTCAAGGAAGGTGGGAACCTTCCTGGAATAGAAAGGATGACCCCTTCCTCCAAATTATTATAACCTTGAAATTATGGGGCTTTCAGGCAAAGATATGGGAAAAGGAAAAACAGTTCTTTATTAGGAGATATATAACAAGACAAAAACAGCAGCAATAAGGAAAGAGAAAACCCAATAACAGCCTTTTTCTTGCCTGTTGAGCAATGCCCCTTTTTGGTGTAGTTATGACCACAACTGGCAGGGGGCACTGTTGCTTCCCAGCGAGGTGATGGCTGAAGTGACTCTCGCAGTTGACGGGGGGGCTGGCAGGCCCCGGTGAGGCAGGGCGGGTGCAATGGTGGGCTCTCTGGCATGAGCGCGGTGACCTCTCCATGTGGCAAATGGCAGCTTGGGCACGGGGGAAGGAGGGGAGATGGCTTCCCTCGTGCAGAAATCGCAGCAGATTGTAGTCTCAGAGCCCAACACACAGGGGCAGCCGTGGCAACACGCGGCAGGCAGGAGCTTGGTGGGGAGCAGCCCAGGTCCCAGATCTCAGAACAGGAGCAGCTGTGGCAGCAGAAAAAAAATGTGGCAGGCAGACCTGAGAAGGCGAGCCAAGCTACAGTGTAGCAGAGCAGCCAAATGCTCCCAGTAAAACACGTGACTGTTCTCTGTTCCCAACCGGGCACAGACCGACCCACCCCCAGCCAAGAGACTGCTAAGTCACAATGTAGCAGTACCCTGGCTTGATACACACACACCTCCCCACATGCAGCTGCTCTGCTCGTATCCCAAAACGGAAGAGTGAGAGACAACTCCTGGCCCTGCCCCCACTAGGATCCTGGGCCAATCCCACACATATCGCGATACCCCTGATCCAAGAAGGGGGAAGAGGGGAGAGAGAGAAACAGTAACAATTTTTGGGCACAACCTGAGTATGGGATAACAATCCCCAAGACACCTGGCTTGGAGAAGCTGCAGTAGAGGTCTTTTGGCTTCCTTGAGGTGATCTGAACAGATTCTGGTCTGAGATTGGAGGAGCAGGACTGGCAGGAGTGGGGTCACTCTGTTCCAGCCCAGAGCCTGGGGGAGCTGAGCTGGGGAGAGAAAGCACACCAAGAGGCTCCAGCTCAGGTCTTTTGTCTGACGTGACTGCTGTGGAGAAGAGGTTGACACCAGGTAGCGACCAGGTTTTTCCCCTGCTGCTGGAACTCCTCCATGGAAGCTCCACTTCCCTCAGCATGAAAGCCAGAGCCATCTTGCACCATGTGTCGGGAAGGGGTATTTCTCCAACATTGGTCCCATTCTCCAGGCATTTTTTGGGTCTTTGTTCCTCTCTGTGTGTGTGTGTGAGGGGGTGAGTTATGATAGTTCTGTGTTTAACAGCTATTTACTTTTCTTCCTTGCCCTGTGGGCATTCTGTTTGTTAATAAACAATTGGTTTGGTTTTTTTTTACTTTCCTCTATTGATATTGATTTTCTATTGGTGGAGGGGGATTGTTGAAACCCTTTAGAGGAGACTATTCATTCCGGAGAGTCCTGTCTTGAATTTGTCGCAAAACTGAGACAAAAACATTTATGAATGTAAACATAGTAATAACAACAACAGTCAAAAATGTGATAATCACTAATAGAACTTACTCGGTCTTAGCACCTCGAGTTAGAGTAGCCAGCCATCCTTTTGAAACCTTTTCATTTTTACGATAAAATGGTTTTTGTCTGATTTACATATTCTGTTATATCAAATTTTTCAAATTTAGATTTAAGTCCATAAGCCAACTATTAATGTAGCATTTGTTTTATGTGTGTGTTAAAGTGGTCCTTAGTGAAAAGGATATCGCTCTCTTTTCTTTCTACTTACCCCTCTGGCATCTGAAGCCATACTTGCTGTTACAATTATTATAAGGTCTTTCTGGGATAGCTGACTAATCCAGGAACAACACTGTTGGTAACACTTCTGGAAATACAAAAAGATAAACCATTTAATGCATTTCATTTTAGAATTTTGCATCCTGTTACAGCTTTTAATGGATTTACTATGTTGTCCAATACAGATCCTCTGCGTTCCTTTGTCCGGAGTTGACTTTATTCATGTAATTTAGGAGTCTCTGGCCATAGATTAAAGCAGCTCTTTATTTCACTTGTGGACATAGCCCAGTCTTCTGGCTGGTGAGGATACACTTGAACATTCAGAGTTATTAATGAGACTAAGACAACAAACTTGCAAGGTGATAAAAGCATTTTTTCTGCAGCAGCAGTTCTGCCCCTGGCATCTGGTGGCAGGCAAGGCTTAATATTGCCGCCAGAAGCAGGCAGTGCAGGAGTATTCATGCAAAGTTTCGTTGAAAATACAGGGAACCTAAATTTCCATGCATTTTCAGTGAGCTTTTGGGGATATTCCAATTTGCCCCCCACTCCCAGCTCACCTTTTGGGAGTGGTTCCAAGACTTTTTTGTCTCGGTCCCGATCTTTAAATTTCGGTATAAATATCAATAACCTGAGATAGAGCCAACGGGGTATCAGCTCCTTTTCAGGCATTGTTTGGAAGCTTGCCACTTTCCACACACTCCCAATATTTTTATCACATGTTGGAGTGGGGAGAGGGGTCATTTCTCCCCCCTCCAGCACGTTTAAACTTTTCATGTAACAATTAGCATTCTGATTAAAAGACCAGAGCTCTTTGCTATGTGCCTTCTCTTCAGAGATCTTTATTTCATTTCCCCACATCGGTAAAATCTTCAAAAGAGTCTCTGTTTTGTTTCTTTTGGGCTGGTTGCTAATTCTCCCCTGGAATTTAGTCAATTTAGTTGCTGATTGTGATACTATCACCTTCAGGTTTGCATTTTGATGTGCTAATTCCTTAACAAAAGGGCAAGGCTGAGTGTGAGTGTCCAAGGGCATAGGCTTCGATGAGTCATCCTCCTCCAAGGCATGAAGGGAGGTGGCATCAGTGACACATCTGCTTTCTATCGGGGTCTACCCTGCATCTTTCTGTGGTTTCCATATTCAGGGCACATATCTGGGTCCCTGTGTCTACTAAAAAGGTGGCTGGAGGTCGCAAAGGACAGAGAGGAAAAGTTACTAACATGTTTCCATTTTTGTTTTCAGTGAACTTTCTAATATACTTCCATCCGCCATCTCCCTACCCACTTACAGGGGACAGCACCCCCAGTTTCCCGACATCTCAACACAAACTATTCGGCTCTGCTAACGGGGCTATAGGGACTACTGACTTGTAAGGTATTGGGGCAGGGTGACCTTCGTTGTGGGGGTCCTTATCCCTTGCCCTCCACAACTTTACCAACATTTGTAATTTCTGGGTAGGCTGTCCATCCATCAATTCCCTTCTCCCAATCCCTCCCACCAGAGCAGGATTCTCAGGGGTTCACCTTGTCGATCCCTCTCTTTGAATAGAGACTTTCCCCTTAGTTCCACCCTCCAGACAGCAGCCTGATTTTTCACTTCACTGCCAATCAATCCTACCCGTCTGCCATAAGTCACGAACTCCTCTGTTATTTCCCCCCATGTAAGGCCAGGCCCTGCCTCTGACTCCCTCACATGAGCAGCTCTGAATCGATCTTGCAATTGGGCAGCATAAAGCTTTAACTGTTTCGATTTCTTTTGCATGTCTACTGTATTTTTTTTTCAGTTTTACCAGCTCAGTTGGGCTATAAGGTGACAGTTTAGTTGTAACAACGGGTTCCATGCACTCATCCCCTCCCCCCTTGCATACAAATTCAGTCTTTACAAGTGGTCAGAGCTTAAGATGAGACAGGGGAGAGGGGTTTGTCCTTACCGAGGCAAACTCCTCCCAGGAGTGTAGGGAGGTGACATCACTCCGGTAAAGGAGATCCTCCTCCTTAGCAAGGCTAGAAAAGCCCACCTTGCTCTCCAGCTCCCCACCCATGTGGGCAATCTGCAATTTTAATTGTCTCTCCCATTCAAAAGACTTGCTTAACCGGTTTCTCAAGTTCTCAGTCACCCTCCTTTCAACACTCAATAGCTTTTCCAGCCCCTTGCAGGCAGTGGACTCTGCTTTCAGGTGAGATTCCAAAGTTTTTGTTATCTCAGTCAATGAAGCAATTATCTCCCTGACTTGCTGCTTGGCTGTGTGCTTCTTTTTTTGAGCAGCTATGACAGAAACTCCCAAAACCACACAAACCAAAGCTTTCCCTTTACCAGGTAATTTTTTTCTTTTCTTTTGCCAATTCCTTAATTTTCTCCACAATTAAGTGTGGGTTTTGCCAGTTAATCTCAGCCCAAATTTCTCTACTTGGATCTGGGCAAGCTTTATAAGCTTTTAACAATTCCCTTAATAGAGAGCAATCGAGGTGTGCCATGACCTTATTGCCAGAGAACGCCAGTTGTAACCAAAATGTCTCTCTCCTTTCTGCATCTAGCAGTTATCTCACAAATACCTCTTCGCCAACCAGAGCATCCTGCTGACTATGCCAATTTAAATGTTACACCCCAGTCACTCAAACCTAGGGCTAAACCAAGGTTCTTTTGCTCTGAGTAGACTCAAAGGAGAAAATTCCAACCGGATGTTCTCAAGAGGTAAAAACACACAAAAGTTTACTGGTAAACTAAAGAAAATTAAGGAGCATTGACAAAAGTAAATACTACATAACATCACTTATCACAGCATAGACTTAGCCCATTGAACATAGAAAACCTTTAAACCCATTTGATGTTACATTCCGTGCAAAGAGAGTTAGAAGAAGAAGAAAGGGAGGAAAACAGAAAGACAGGAAAGATATAGAAAAATAGCCATAGCCACCAACTCCTGGGTTCCAGTGATGTTGATGCCAAAGAGATTTTTGCTTTTATGCTTTTTATATTAATAGTATATTAGTAACCCTGTAGCCCTGTAGCCTTTATCCTCTAACCCTGTAAATTCCTAGCTAGCAAACTCCCTATCCCATACTCCCTATCCCTATAGTCAAAATAAGATTCCTATKTCGACCTTATCACCACTAGTGTTTTAGGGACCAGCGACACTTCTCTGTCCCATGTCTCCTAAAAGCCCAAACAACAGTAGCTAGCAGCATTAGGCGGGGATTTCGGTAGGAGGCTGAGCCGAAGGAAATCACCTCATTAACCRTATTTCTAATTGGAAGATTTTTGTAAACTATTTTAATTTCATGTAAACCTATAAAAGTGCTACGGGTACACACGCACTGAGAATGGACACTTGGGACGGGATACAAAACTAATCAGTGTACTTTGTATCCTGGGAGGACCTCCAATAAAGGTAACTGCTTTCCCTACCCTCATGACAATAGTCCAACTTCTGATTTTAAGCAGATAAAGGCATCAGTTACTTGGCGACCCCAGACGGGATGAGAGACTCCTGAGAACATCTTCCGGACCGAGTACTATCTTCGCTAAACCCCTCTTTGCCAGCATTTTACAAGGGTTTTCAGCGACGGTCCAGGAACACGGGGTTCCCAGAATCCAACACAGAAGCTAGAGGTAACAGAACAGCTGGAAAAGCAGTTATTTTTGGCTTGCTAGCATTTGGTTTTGTGGTTTTGTTAGGCGTGGAAAGGGGCCAAGGGGGCCCGCAGCGGGTTTTTGTTCGTTCGTTCATTTGTTTGTTTGTTTGTGGATTCCCTGCTTCCACAGCCCGGCAGTGAATCGCAGTCACTGTCCGTATCGGTTTGCAAAGGGGGGGGGACGTCCTCCCAAACTCAGCCTTGGGACTGTAGTGTGGGGTTTCATCTTGTAGCCAGAGGTGGCGTACAGCGCTAAACCGCAGCCTACGAAACTCCGGGCCTGTGGGTTCGAGACTCCAGGTAGAACTTTTCGTGTGTGCTTATGCTTCTCTCTCTGTTTTTTAGCTTGTAACTTTTTTCCAGCGCAGGACACCGGTATTCTGTTCTCCGTTTCTTATTTCGCTATTGCGTTTCTCTCTTCTCGGCAGATTTTGTTTGTAAAATTGGAAATATACAATGTTTATTCCTGGGTCAGGAGGAAACAGAAATACTTTCCAACAACCCGAAGAAGTTTGTAATGCTTTTAAGAGGGAAAGGAAGGAAAGACGAAAACAAAGGACCAGTCTAACAATATGAAAGAGCTAGAGATGACACAATTAAGCTCTGTGGCCTCGGCAGTAAAGATGGGGCCGGCGGGACACGCAGCGCTGCTGCTCCCACCGCGGCTCCCCTCTCTGCTCCCACTGCCCCTCCGCTCTCCGCCGCCCCTCCACTCTCCACTGCCCCCGGTGGGGCTGGCTGCGCGGGACCCCCCCGTCCCCGAATCCCCCACTCCACCGGGAAAAGAGGGGGAGGGGGTTGTATCCTGGCGGGCGGCGGTGCCGCCCAGGACCAAGGCGGAGTCGGGTGGTGCGGCCGCGCTGGCCGGGACCAAGGCGCTGCTCCATTTGAACAGCGCATGTGCGGATTCTTACGGAAACAACGTACGCCAAGGTTCCCAGGGAGGCTGTGTGTGTCCTGGTTTCCATGGGAACTGTGGTACTTGAGGAAAACCGAGCGTAAAGCCTGCTTGTGTATGCATTGAGACCCGGGCAGAGGCAGGGGCTGGCCCTACCTGCCACCGCTGCTGGGCCAGAGCTGGGGGTGGGAGGGGTTCTAGCGACCGCTGCCCAGATGATGACACCACAAGTACCAGCGAAACAGAAAGTTCAAAGTGAACTGGAGAGCACAGATCTAGATAATTCTTCTAAAGGGGGAAGCTGAGGAGAGAGCTTCTGCTAGATCCAAAAAGAGAAAGGGAAAGGTGACACGGGGAGCTATAGAAACCTCCAGCCCTATAGCTAGAAGGATTAGATCTAAATAGGGAAAAGAGCCAATATTACAAACTCCTTTGAAACAGATCAATCAAGGCCCAGTTTATATCAAGCCTCCATTTTCCCTGGTAGAACTAGAAACCTCGTGTTGCTGTAGAGATGGGAATGACGACACAAAGACATGCTGCTTCGGGACCATGGCGCCAAACTTTTTTAATAATACAAGGCCTTTTTATAATATTTCTCAGCATTCATGTTACATGTTCATTGGCTGCAGCAAATGACAATATAATACTGTCCTGGGTTAGTTATATATTCTATTACCACCCACAAAAGCTGGATAAATTTCATAATTACACACCTGGGACTCCTTATCTCAACTGAGATAAGCACCACCTATCCTGATTATCTAATCTCAGCTAATGTCCCATTAGCACCACCCAGCTGATTATCTGATCTCAGCTAATGGTCCATTAGCACCACCCAGCCTGACTAATAGCCCAAACCCTGGATCATCGGAGGACCCTGGGGATCATCTCATCCAAGCTCATTACCGAAGCAACCAATAGAACATCGGGAAGATCCTCTTCCATTGTGAAAGTCCCCGCCCCTGGGGGAGGTGCCAGCCAAGAAACACAACATAAAACAAGGGTTTTGGATGGGAGAAGATACCCTCAACTCAACGGGACTCCACTCTCGATGGGACTCTCAACTCGACTCAACTGGACTCCACTCCTCGGAATTGGACTCAGCTACTCCACTCCACTACCGGGACTGGACTACCAGGCCTTTCTGCAGGACCAGTGCCTAACTGGACTACATAGCTACCACCCTGGTCAACAGGGTATCAGGTTGTACCGTGACTCTGTCAGTTTGTTTAAGCTGGCGTTTCTGTATTACTGCATTTATTTTAACCTTTTTTATTAAAATTGTAATTTTGACCTAAAATCTCTCGAGGTATTCTGTGTGGGGTTAATTTCCCCTGCTGGTTTACAGCCAAACCAGCACAAATACTATTGGTTATCTATACTTAGCACGTGAATACTATTGGTTACCTATTCTTGGCATGAAAAACAAATTATTTGATTAGAATACATTCCTTATACATATCAACTAATAACTCCACTGCAGGTGCAGATAACTTCTATTGTTGTGTTTCTAGCTTCTATCGGTGTCATGTTCTCACGGGTAAACTGAATTCTTCACACGGGTACAGACTGCATTATTTTCATGGGTACAGAGAAATTCTATCAATGTCTGTATCCATAAAGCTTACAGACCACTCATCTGTCCCCATAGTTCCCCCTTTTTGTTTTTCAACCATGAATGTGGTGTTTATGGTCCTCTGCAGGGCCCTTTGCAGAAAAGACAACAGACATGGCACAAGGAGGAAAACAAAAAGGATAACAATTGCAATTACACATCCCGTTTTTAAGAGATCTTTGACCCATCTAGCAATTTGCCAATTACCAAACAAGGCATTAAACCAATCGGACTTGTCCTCTTCTCTTAATTTTGAAACACCTAACTGTAATTCTTTGATATTAGCAAACACTGATTTAGAGTGATCAGAAAGATTCATACAGCACATACCATCAAAATCTTGACAACCGTGTCCATGTGCTAACAACAGGAAGTCAATGGCAGCTCGGTTTTGCAAAGTAGCATGTCTAATAGAATCAGCATCAGTTAATAACCCTGACAGAGTAAGTGAAGTGGCATTTGTCTGCTTAGCAAGCCAGCAGCCTAACTTATCTAATAACCCTAATGCTTTTCCAGCCACTACACCTGGGGTGAAGAGAGAAACTAAAACACGTGTTTCTAATCTCCAAAAGTTTAAGGTGTCATCACAGTCCTTTGCAAACATATGCAAGGATCGTTTGTCACTAGTTGCGCGTGAGTGATTTAAGAGCATAGTTAAACTTGGTGTAAGTGTAGTCAGGAGGCCAATAGTACATGGACCGCCAACCATGCGCAAAGGCAACACAGGCCAAGTGCGATCTCCACAAATTAAGAACACCCCTCGAGGTAATTTGCATGGAAACTGGTCCGAGGGGGCTTGATAGTATACCTTATTGTTGTTATCTAAAGCTGTCCAATTGCACCACGCTGAAGCATTCTGAAATGCAGGATTGTTAGGTGATATGTTTTGAGTAATGCTACACAATGGATCCCTCCTGCACCCAAACTTTGTGTAATTAAAAAAGAAACATGCTAGTGTCCTTATCGACGCCAAAATATTTATTTTCTGTGGCTCTAGGGTGACAGGAAGTCTGCGACGCCATGAGTTGATGTGATTGAGGCACATCCTCGGGGTATCGCCACAAGCAGCTTGAGGAAGACAGCCATGGGCTTCCTGAATTATTATGTAAGGTTCAATTGGTACTCCAACTAAACATGTGAAAAGGCAATTCTGGTGTTGCAAGAGACATACATAATGATGATTGGTTCAAGGTGTTGGCAAGGGTTATCCACACATTCCCTTTTGCCATTGGGGGTAGTATGGTAAGTCCTTGCTCTGCCTTAATCCAAAGCAGAACTATCCAACAGATGATCTGCACTGTCGTCATCTTCTGAAGTTTGCTTGTTGGTTTCATGACGATTTTGATGTCGCTGATGTTGCAAATCAGGGCGAACACACCTTGCAGGTATCCACTGAACGCCAGTATCTGTGGAAACACAAGCATACCCGCGCCCCCAAGTGACAAGGTCCCATGGGCCTTCCCACCTCTTAGTGATTAAATCTTGTACCCAGACTTTCGCTTGGGGCAGGTGTGTTTCGCCTGAGGACTGCAACGAGAAGAAATTATTCAAAAGTACAGGATTAATAGAATTTCGTGGTACTGTTAAATGATTAATTGTATATAAAGCCTTTGTCAGTTGGCTCTGTGGGGTTTCTCTGCACATTCCCCCTTTTTGTTTTTCTAAAACACATTTTAAATAACCATGAGCACATTCGATAATAGCTTGACGAGTGGGGGAGTGAGGAATGCCAAATTTGTGCGTCACGCCCCACAGTTGTGAAAACCGTCACGTCTTCTGAGAGATGTATGCAGGACTTATCCATTTTCACAGAAGGCACTCCTAGAACATCAAAAGCTAGTCACCAGTGAGCAATAGCATCACGACTTGTTTCTCTGGTATGTGCGGATGCCCATATGGCAGAAGAAAAGGTATCAATGGAAACATGCACGTATTTGTAACGACCATATTCAGCAATATGGGCAACATCTGTTTGCCAAATGTGTAAAGCTTGTAAGCCTCTGGGGTTGACACCTGCCGGTAAAGGTGTGGCAAATCCCTGACAATCAGAGCAAGAACTAACAATGTCACAAGCCTCAGTAGGTGTCAGTAAAAATTGTTTCTGCAAAGTACGTGCACTTTGGTGGAAAAAGTCATGTGAGGCTTTGGCTTGGGCTATTTTATCGGGTTGAGGTGTCACCCAAGTGGGATTGGCTAATTTGTCAGCTCTGGCATTTCCTTCCACTATGAATCCTGGTAAATTGGTGTGGCTTCTTATATGCAAAATGTAATAAGGATGGATGTGGTTCTGAATTGCACACCACAAGGTTTTCAACAGTGAAAAAAGAGAAGCATTATTAACTTCTTTTAAAAGCGAACAGTCAAGACTGTGTAATATCTGCAACAGAAGCAGAATCAGTAACATGATTCAATGGTACATCAGAAAAGTGCTGAAATGCCATGGCCACAGCCTTTAATTCAACAAGCTGGGCAGAGCCTGACTCATGGCCTTTCAGCATCTGCCATCCAGATTCATCCGTCCCGGTGACGATGGCCTTCCCCGTTTTCCCTGACCCGTCTAAAAATGGTGGGTCCTTGCACCGGCACACGGCTGTTCTTTGGTCATAAAGACAAGCTGGTGGATTTTGCCAATTGCAACAATTTGTGGCTGGGCAGATGATAAGCAATCTCTCCCAAAAAGTCTTGCAGTGCACTTTGTAGAGGGGCACTGTTTGCTAAACACCATTCAAAATATTCTTGTTGAATAGGAAGTATGATTTTAGCAGGATCTTTAGCCATCAATTGTAGGCATCTTTGCCGACATTTGATAATTAACTGGGCAATTAGTTCAAATAGTGTAGGTGCTGTTTTCTTAGGTCTGTGAGGCAAAAAGACCCATTCCAAAACGTGCAAGGGGTCAGACCATTGGTCATTCCATTGTCCAATGATGCCTGTAGGGTGAGAATCTGGAGTGACAAGAAACACAACGATATCAACGGTCAGGTCCACTCGGTAAACAAGACAATTTGCAATAGCCCATTCTACCTGTTTCAGTGCTTGGTCCACCTCAGGGGTCAGTTTCCTTAGCGAGGCCAAGTTTGGGTCACCTTTGAGAATATTGAACAATGGGGATAATTGTGCAGTGGTTAGACCTAGGTAGGGTCGTAACCAATTTATAGTACCCAGAAGTTTCTGTGCATCATTCAAGGTTTGAATTGATTTTTCAAACTGAACATTCTGTGGCTGTATCGTTTGGTCGAGTATTTTCACTCCCAAATACTTCCAAGGGGGTTGTCATTGTACCTTTTCTGGAGCAACCTGCAAGCCATAATTTTGCAGTGCTCTAAGTAAATGTGGTTGAATCTGCAACAGGTCTCTTTTCGTGGGAGTTGCTACCAATATATCGTCCATATAATGATAGCAATAAGCTCCAGGGAATTGTTCCCTAATTGTTGATAATGCTTGCGCTACATACCATTGACAAATGGTTGGGCTATTCTTTATACCTTGTGGCAACACCTTCCATTGATATCACTTCCCAGGTTCAGCATGATTGACAGATGGCACTGTAAAGGCAAATTTTGGAACATCCTTTGAATGCAGTGGAATGATAAAAAACCAGTCTTTTAGATCAACGATCAATGTCCCTTTCAGCAGGGAGCATAGTAGGAGATGGCATGCCAGACTGCAAAGCACTCATGCTCTCTATCACTGCATTAATTTGGCATAAGTCATGGAGCAGCCTCCATTTTCCTGATTTCTTTTTGATCACAAATACAGATGTGTTCCAAGGGCTAGTAGAGGGTTCAATGTGTCCTTGCTGTAATTGTTCCTGAACCAATTCGTGAAGGGCGGCTAATTTTTCTTTTGTCAGGGGCCACTGCTCAACCCCAACAGGTTGTTCCGTGAGCCACTGTAGAGGCAGTGTAGGGTACTTTGCGCCCTTCTGCACAGTGGCCCCAATCAAAAATTCGTCCCCACTCTCACCTCCCAAGCTGCCAGAACATCTCATCCCCACAGGTTGAGAGGTGCCACAGTGATGTAGGGATGGACAGTGGCTGTTTGTCCCTCTGGGTTCTTGATTAACACAGGGTTGCTACTCAGGTGGCTTTGTGTAGCGCCACCAAGGCCAGCAACGGCAGATCCCACTGGCGTTGTAGGCCACGAGGACAGCCACACAGCAGCTGATATGATAGTAACATCAGCTCCTGTGTCTATTAGTCCCTTGATTGTTATATGCGATGGAGTCATACCTTGCATTGTCAAAGTGCAAACCATTTGCGGTCTATGGTTCAATATGTCCTGAGCCCAATACACTTGAGGTGGTCCTGTTGATCCAAAGCCTTGATCCCCTCATAGTCTGGAGTCTGTTTTTGGGACACAAGACTTAAAAGGCACAAGTTGAGCAATACCAGTCTGAGCAGGTATAGTAACAGGAGGAGTGGGTGTTGACATCATAGCATGTATCTGTCCGGTGTAGTCAGCATCCACAACCCCTGGATGTACAAAAATACCTTGTAATGTTGTACTTGATCTCCCTATTAGCAATGCACTGAGCCCCTGACCTATGGGTCCATGCGCTGCTAGGGGGACTTTATGTACTTGCAGCAAGTCTAAGTTGACTGTGCTGGCAGTGGAAACATCCATGCCGGCTGATCCTCTTGTTCTCCCGATGAGTTGATCGCATAAGCCTGCACTGGGCATGCTTGCTGGGGAGGAATTTGTGTCTGCACACACTTCCCTCTCGTGCTCTTCTTCCTGTTTCCCTGGTTTGTGAGAGATTGCCCATTCACATGAAATTTAGATTTACATTGATTTGCATAATGTCCTGGCTTTCCACATCTATTGCAATTTTCCACTTTGGCTGTTCCTTTTGGATTTTTTGACACACCAATTGACCGATCTCTGCAGGGACAATTTGCCTTCATATGACCTTGCTGTCCGCAGCCATAGCAGGGATGATTTACTTTAACTGCAGCTGTGAAAGAATCGGCTAGTAAGGCCATCCTGTAAGTATCGGTTCCTACCTTAGCACAAGCAGTTATCATTTCTGCTAAATTAGGATTCTCCTTTTGTAACATATCTATGGCTTTCCTACAATCCTCATTTGCATTGTCTCTAGCCAATTGCACTATCAACGGGCTTTTTATTTGGTAGTTAGTAATTTGTTTCTCCATTGCATCTTGAAGATGTTCAATAAATTGTATGTATGGCTCCCTAGGCCCTTGTCTTATCGTGGCATACCACGGTGAAGGTGTAGACAGGTGTGCAACCTTCAGAAGCGCTTGCATGCCTATTTCTCGAGATTGTGCCAGTATAAGCAGATGCAGTCAAGCTTGCAGCTGCGGGTTGTCCACTGGAGGCAATCCCAGCAGCTGAGCCACGCCTGCTCCAAACCTAGGGTCATCTTGTGATAGTTCAAGGTTAGTCAGTGACCTATCTTCGGCAAATTGTCGCCACAGAGACTCAAACATCATGAATTGGAGAGCAAAGCAATCTTGCCAATTGTTTCACATCAAATGGTGTCATTTCCTCGGCTGCTAGAAATGCAAGCATTTTTGCAACAGCAGGAGATTCCATATCATGCTGTTATAAATGAATGCGTAGACCGAAATTTTAGTAGCGTAATATTGAATATTTATTAGTAAAACAAAGGCAAACACAGTGCTGGGCGCATAGCAATATTTGCCAGAGGCGCAATTCCATTCATTTTACTGTGAACTTAAGTACCTTCTCAAACTGTTACATATTCATTAAGCTCAAAAGGTAATTTACACTTCACTCAACTCCCCCTCCCTTGGTTCTTGTACTTTTCGCCATTCTGACACTGCTTTGGGTTCTCTGGATTACTTCAGATGTCATCCTCCTCCGGTATAACCTAATTTGTGGCTGACAATTTCTCTGGGAGGTGTGAGCTTTCGATGAGATAACAAACTATCTGAGATCTGGTGAGATAGCAGACTTCCAGATGCATGCAGTCTATCTTCTTTGTTGTCTTGAATTGTCCTGTTCTCTGGTTCTGTAGTTTTTTAGCTTAAAGATATTTATTACCATGTATCCATTACAACTATTTCAAAGTTACAATTCACTCTAGTCTTGTTTCTACTTAACTATATTTTATTATTTCTACATAGTACATTATCTTAACTATATTTTACTATTTCTGCATAGTACATTATCATTGGTAAATGTTAAATTCATATATGCGAAAGCCAACATTATCATTCACTTATTTATTAAAATGCTCTGCAGACAGCTTACAGAAGTCTGAGAGCACCCGCCATTTAAAGGGGGCATGCTGGTCAGGTACCTGCCCGCCGCCCCTAATCACAGGAAAAGCTCCAATCGCCTCTCCTGAACTCATCTGGGTTTCAACATTAGCAGACTTTATGGATCCTGGAATGCATTCAGCCGCGTCGAGGTCGCCCTCAGCGATTGCCATGGCTTTCATGTGTTTCCAAAAACTAACTGGGTCATAAGCTGACACTGTTACCGATACCGGCTGCAGGGTGAACACATCTTCCGGCGGATTAGCAGGTGGCTGAGAAGAAGGTCCTCCCATGATTGGATTTTGCAGATCTGATGTCTGTATAGCCTGTGTCAAAGTTACAAGATGCTTATATAACCTGCATTATAACTTTCTATCTGAATTGTAACTTTTTTATACCTATATAACCTGAATATACCTATATACCTATATAACCTGAATAAGCTCTTTATACCTATATCATAACTTTCTATACAATGTAATAGTCAGTATGTAATTAATTAGTTGCTTAGTGCTTAAATAAGCAGAAACTCACCAGGTGGATAGTTTCAAGATAGACAAGTAAAGCTATAAATTAGTCAAGTAAAGCTACACTAGAAAGCTACAGGGCATACCGATGAAAAGCTGGCAGAGATAAAGCCAATTATCCACAAAGTGAAAGAATTCAGACTGGTTGGATCCAGAAAGGACTATTTCACCATAACTGCGCATGCTCTGAAGACAAAGTTGAAAAGTTCAGATGCAAGGAAGACCTTGAGCCTTCATCAGTGAAGACCCCCAAGACCACCTAAATTGGGGAGGCGCAAGCGCAGTGAAAAAGAACTATTTATAGCTGTTATAAATACAGTTAAAGAGTTGGCTTTCATAAATGGTTATTGTTAATGAGTTATGTTATTGTTAATTAGTTAATCGTTATGTATTACTGAGTTAATCATTATATGTTATTATTAATTGTTATAATACTGGTTATGAGAGTGAGTTATTATAATTGTTAGGTACCCTTGTTAATTATATTGTTAAGTATAATCTTGTTAAAAATTCTTATTAAGAGAGGGAAGTGGGTGTTAACCCCCAGGACAACGAGCCAATAAGAACACTCCAAGGAGGCAGGGCTAGGGAGGTTATAAAAACTGTATCCCCGAGCTGGAGTGCATGCCTCTGGCTGCAGCCTGTCAGCAGCTTAAGCACCCAGCGCTGAACCCTCTGCTTTGAGTGGATGATTTTTTTCATTTTGTCCCCTATTTTCCTTTTCTTAATAAACCTTTTAAATTTTTCATCGAGTGAGTGTGTTTCTCACAGTAGCCATGCCATAAAAATATGTMAATTATTTCCGGCACGTATGTGATGATGCTGTAATGACATAATGATATTCAGCAGCACCTACTGTATAAATAAGCTACGACACATGACAAAGGTAGGTGAGTTAGGTGGAAATATCCCCCTTGTTATAAACGAACACATAGGCCAAAATTTTAGTAACGTAATATTGAATATTTATTAGTAAAACAAAGGCAAACAGCACTGGGCGCTTGGCAAATCTTTCCAGAGGCGCGATCTCACACATTTTACTGTGGATTCAAATACCCTTAGACTGTTGCATATTCATGAGGCTCAAAAGGTAATTTACACTTCACTCATTTCCCCCTTTCCCACCGCTCCACCAGGGTGACGTTGGTCCGGGCATTGTGTATTCTTGTGTTATTTCAGGAGTTTAGGTATCTGTCTTTTCTGTGATTTTTGATCGATCCTTCCTCTGGGAGATGTGAGTTTTTGATTGATAACAGCCTCCTTGACATTCTTGTGAGATCTGGTGAAATAACAAACTCCAGGATGTACGCAGTTTATCTTTTGTTGTTTTGAATTGTTTTGTTAGCTTAAAGATATTTATTACCATGTTTTGTTAGTTTAAAGATATTTATTACCATGTTTTGTTAGCTTAAGTATATTTCTCACCATGTATCTATTACAACTATTTCAAAGTTACCATTCACTTTAGTCTTGTTTTGATTATTTCTACACGCTATATTTTACTATTTCTACATAGCACATTATTATTGGTAAATGTTAAATTCATATATGCGAAAGCCAACATTATCATTTACTTATTTTTCACACCCCTCACCACCGGCACTGTAATAAACAAATACCTGCTCAATAGACACCAGTCTATCGGGTTTTGTCTTTGGCCTATCTTTTGGGGCATCAGATCTATAAACGGAGCTGGCTCTCTTGGCCGCTTTAGCCCTCCCTGTACAGCAGTCAGTGGCTGAGGGACAAGGAGGCCGGCTCGGGCCGGCCCGGCCCGGGGCGTGGGACTGCACCGGGCGGCACTGGAGCCAGTCGCTAAGGCGGAGCTATGCCTGCAGTCGCACCGGCATTGCGTAAGCTCAGCTTCATCCGGGTACTGCCCAGACGCGGGTTCTTCCAGTGCCTGTGCAAACGTGGCCTCATCCCGGGCCCGCAGCGGCGTCGCGCCGGGATGCGACAGGCAGCCGTATGCGCGAGGCGTGCAGGTGGCGGCGCACCTGGAAACCGGACGGGCTGCGGCTGCAGTGCGTGCAAAAGCTGTGCGGGAGCCGACCGCGGAGCGCCTGGGAATGGCACGGAAGCCGACTGCGGGGCGCCCAAAAGTGACGCGAGCACTGGCTGTGGGGCGCCCGGGAGTGACGTAGGCGCTAGCTGCGGCGTGGCCGGAAATGGCGTGGACACTGTCTGCGGCCATGGCACGGGGATGTCCAAGAGATTAGCAGAGGGGGGAGTTTCTAGCACGGACTGCTCCTCCTCATCCCCCGATTAATCGTCTGGCAAGGGCGGATAAATGGAATAGCCCGTCCCTGGGGCAGCCGCTGGCACGGAACTCAGGATTTCAGCATCGTGCCTAAAAACGGATTCAGCTGGCGCCCCACCCCCCAGTTCGCCTCCATGGCTGGGACAATGGCAACTACAGAAGCCGCGGCACGGCCAGCCATCCTGAGGGAGCCACGGTGGTACCTTCGCGGCACGGGGCAGGCACCGAGCAAGGTGCAGCGGCGGTGGAGCTGGGACCGCGTGACTCCACGGCGCACTTCGCATGGGGTGTAACCGCTTCAATCTGTATCAGTGGAGCATTTCCTGTTCCCAGAGCTAGCGAAGTGGATTCAAGTTTCAGCCCCCCATCGTTTGTCTCTTCTCTCTGCCCTTCAACTATGCCCGATATTCCCTTATCCACAGAGGTAGGTTGATTCGCTTTTTGCTCCCGTGTTACCCTTTCTAACATGTCTAACAGTACTCTCCAAGTTGTTGATGCCCGAAAAGATAGGCCAAAGATAAAACCCGATAGACTGGTGTCTACTGAGCAGGTATTTGTTTATTACAGCGTCGGTGGTGAGGGGGATATTTCCACCTAACTCACCCACCCTTGTCATGTGTCGTGGCTTATTTATACAGTAGGTACTGCTGAATATCATTATGTCATTACGACATCATCACATACATGCCGGAAATAATTTACATATTTTTATGGCATGGCTATAAATAGTTCTTTTTCACTGCACTTGCACCTCCCCAATTTAGGTGGTCTTGGGGGTCTTCACTGAGGAAGGCTCAAGGTCTTCCTCACATCTGAACTTTTCAACTTTGTCNGCTATAAATAGTTCTTTTTCACTGCGCTTGCGCCTCCCCAATTTAGGTGGTCTTGGGGGTCTTCACTGATGAAGGCTCAAGGTCTTCCTTGCATCTGAACTTTTCAACTTTGTCTTCAGAGCATGCGCAGTTATGGTGAAATAGTCCTTTCTGGATCCAACCAGTCTGAATTCTTTCACTTTGTGGATAATTGGCTTTATCTCTGCCAGCTTTTCATCGGTATGCCCTGTAGCTTTCTAGTGTAGCTTTACTTGACTAATTTATAGCTTTACTTGTCTATCTTGAAACTATCCACCTGGTGAGTTTCTGCTTATTTAAGCACTAAGCAACTAATTAATTACATACTGACTGTTATATTGTATAATTCAGGTTATATAAGCGTCTTGTAACTTTGATACAGGTTATATAGACATCATTGTCAATAGTGACTTTGCAGTATCATCTCCGCGAGAACTCAGATCAAGCAAAAGCTGTCCCACCCACTTTCTCCCATGTTCTCATGCTAAATGCATTTTATGAAGTAGGTTCCAAGTCCTGGCTTTTGCACCATAGCAATAAAGCTTTTAACGCATGTTTGTCATATTTAACACCCCGTTTGCCTTACATGCGAGTCCAAATATTGACTATTGCTTTTTTTTCTTGAGATATCTGTGCCCCCATAGTCTATCCTGTATTCTCACAGTTCTTTTCCTAACGTCTCACCTCAAAGGTATGTAGAAATCCTGTCTGGACTTCTGGCAGTTCTCTCCGCTGCTCTTGTTTGCACTGGGATCCCGTCTCCTTCAGATTCCATGGCCTGAGCTGTTCTGGACAGCCCAACAAGGTTAGCCACTCGCAGGTAGCTTCCATGAAGCAGTACGATCACGATGGTGGTCACCAGATGTCGCTGTAGAGATGGGAATGACGACACAAAAACACGCTGCTTCGGGACCATGGCGCCCAACTTTTTTAATAATACAAGGCCTTTTTATAATATTTCTCAGCATTCATGTTACATGTTCATTGGCTGCAGCAAATGATAATATAATACTATTGGTTATCTATACTTAGCACGTGAATACTATTGGTTACCTATTCTTAGCATGAAAAACAAATTATTTGATTGGAATACATTCCTTATACATATCAACTAATAACTGCCCACTGCAGGTGCAGATAACTACTTCTATTGTTGTGTTTCTAGCTTCTATCAGTGTCATGTTCTCACGGGTAAACTGAATTCTTCACACGAGTACAGCTGCATTCTTCACACGGGTACAGCCTGCATTATTTTCATGGGTACAGAGAAATTCTATCAATGTCTATATCCATAAAGCTTACAGACCACTCATCTGTCCCCATAACCTGGAAAAGTAAAGTTGGGAAATACAAAGAAGACCCTCAAAAGGTGACTGATTTTGTAGAACAAGCTATCAAAACACAATGTCCTGGTTGGAAAGATATGAATAGTATAATGAATGCTTTGCTAGACCAAACAGAGCGAGAAATGGTAAAAAGAACAATTATCTCAACCATTGAAGGCCATATATTAAGTGGTAGTATTCAAGAGTCAGTTGGTGAAGTGTTTACTTCAGATGACCCCAAATGGAACCCCAATGTCCCAGCAGACATGGAAAAGCTAAAGCGTTTTCAAAATTGGATAATCTATGGAATGAAACATGCGACCCCTAAAGTTATAAATTGGTCTAAATTATACGAAGTAAAAAAAAATGAGAGTGAATCCCCAACAAACTTTTTAAATCGGCTAAGAGAAACTATAAACAAATATACAAATATAGACCTCGAATCCCCTGAAGGAAAGGCTCACCTAGTCTATCTCTTTGTAGATCAATCTTCAGACAATTATAAGGAAGAAACTGCAAAAGCTGAATGAAAGGCAGGGTAGAGGCAAATTGTTAGATGTGGCTTGGACAGCATACAGGAACAGAAACCCAAAAAACAAAGTCAAACGCCAGCATAGTAAGAGGGAAGATCATGAGGAGTCATCTAAGAGGTCAAAAAGGAGTGCTTCTTCTCCTCTGAGTATAGATGAGTGTGCTTTTTGTAAGAGAAAGGGACACTGGAAAAATGAGTGTCCAATGCTGAAAAAGAAACCCCCAGACCCAACTCCCTAACTAACAGTGGGCCAAAAATGACGGGGACTGGAGATTTCTTTCCCATCAGAACCTCTGGTTGTAGCTAAACTGGGGGAAAATGACATAGCATGGGCCAATGAAATCTCAGGAAGATCCAAGCAAGCACAACCAGAGAATTGCACTCAAACCAGAAGTTACACTGGTAAGGCAAAACCAATATCCTTTAAAATTAAAAGGTCGCAGGGGATTAGTACCTATAATTGAGAAATTCCTTAAATTTGGATTATTAGTGGAATGTGAATCTAGATACAGCACACCCACCTTTCCAGTAAAGAAGGCTAATGGTAAAAGTTATCGATTAGTACAAGATTTAAGAACAATTAGCAAAATAACTGAGGATGAATTAGGGTGGTTTACTGTCTTTGATCTTAAGGATGCCTCTTCCTGCATTCCTGTCCATAAAAAGAGCCTTTTGCTTTTGAATAGGAAAATCCTGAGACAGGGAGAAAACTCCAGGCTTTTGAGAATAGCCCAACAATATTTGGACACCAAGTAACTAAAGAATTGGAAGATTGGAAAAGCCAGGAACCAAAAGGAGTTATTCTTCAATATAAAGATGATATCATCCAACTCACTATAAGCTTTTTAAACTTTTTGGGACTAAGTAGGTATCTGTTCCGATAAGGGTGATAATGAGCGATGTGGAGACCCCAGGCAGGTGCAAAGGAGAGCTGTTTATTGCCAAAAATCCGACCTTTTTAAGCTGTTAGTCAGTTATCAGTTTACATAGTTTTAAGGCACAACAAACTAAGTTTAACCAACCACCATACACCACGATGTGAACACGCGATGCTTATATAACTTGTTTTCTGCCTCTAATTCAGCTGAGTCACCTTCCCACAGTCCTTTTCTACTTAGCCTAAGTAACAGGCCTGAGCCATGATTTTACAAGGCCTTTCTTTACAAAGCATTACTTATAGGTGACACTTCCCCCTTCTTTGTTTATGTGTTACACAGCTAAAACTGTCTGCACCGGTAAGGTCATTATCTTATTAAGGCTACTATTGATAATTTGTTGCACACAAGATAAAATTCATGGGATACATATCATAATCATTAAGAACATACCAAGGATAACTATGCCATACATTGCTAAACATTTAAACTATGCCTCGAAGCCGAGGTTGTCGAACCATGAAGACACCCTCCACCAGTCACCCTCATCGTGTTGCTGTAACTGCATAACGGGTTGCTTAAAATTACTAATACTCTTGTGAATAGACTCTGAATGATCACTTACGTTCATGGAGCACATGCTGTCAAAATCTTTGCATCCATGGCCTTGAGCCAGCAGCAAAAAGGCAATGGGTCCCTATTTGTGCCGTCCGGCATAGGGGGTACGACACTTGCAGTGCCTTCACCAATCAGGATGATGCAACAAATGGTCGCACACACCGCGAAGGAACCCATTTCACACGATGACCTGTGGAAACACAAGCATAACCTCTTCCCCACGTTAACAAGTCTAAAGGTCCTACCCACTGCCCCGTTACTGGGTCTTTTACCATCACCGGAGACCTGGGATGAGCCTTTGTATCAAAAGAATATTGCCTTTCGCATGCTGTTTGGCCAGCTTCATCCCGATTCAGGAAATTGAGAAAATACAGGGCTTTTGCTAACCTATCATGTGGGCACTCCAACTCCCCCTTCTTTTGTTTTTGAAGCATAGCTTTCAATGTTCTGTGGGCATGTTCAACAATCACCTGACCAGTGGGAGAGTGAGGGATGCCTGTTGTGGGAGATACCCCATTGCTGTAAGAACTGGCGAGTCCACTCAGAAGCATAAGCAGGGCCATTGTCTGTCTTTATAGTGTCTGGGAGGCCCAAAGTAGCAAAGCATGTAAGCCAGTGTTGAGTAACATCACGAGCTTTCTCACCTGTGTGGGCAGTTGCCATCAAAAAATGTGAGAAAGTGTCAACAGTTACATGAACATACTTTAAGCAACCAAATTCTGGGACATGGGTAACATCAGTTTGCCAAACAGAATTAGCAGTCAGGCCTCGAGGACTGGCACCTTCTGCTAAAGGAGCAGGAGCAATCCCACGGCAGGAGGGGCAGGAAAGCAGAATGTCGCGAGCCTGTGAGAAAGTCAGTTGGAATTGCTTTCGTAAAGAGCATGCATTCTGATGAAAGAAGTCATGAGACAGCTTAGCCTGAGCAAACTTATTAGGCACGACATTTGGCATGACAGTGAGATCAGCACAAGTATTACCTTCCATGATAGGTCCAGGTAAACCTGTATGAGAACGAACATGAAGCACATAAAAGTCGCTGCCGGTTGTTAATCAAAAGCCACAGAGTATGCAGCTCTGTAAATAAAAGTGGGTTATCAACATATCTCAAGTATGAGGATTCCAAACGAACAACCACATTAGCAGCATATGCGGAATCAGTTACAATGTTGAGTGGTTCCTGTGAAAATAAGTAAAAAGCATAGCAGATAGCAGGTAGCTCCAGGATTTGCACTGAAGCATTTTGCAGTCAGAACCCTTTTATGCCATTGGGCAGTCACCCTCATGCCATACCACTGCAGCTTTGCTGGTTCTGCTGGATGTATCCGTGAAAACAGTCATTCTGTCGACGGGAATCAAGCTGCAGCGGCGTTTTGCATACAAAGGGAGGCTACCCACTTCCATCCACAGGCGATGGGAAGGGTAGTGGATAGACAATTGTCCTGAAAAGTCTGCAAGTGCAATCTGAAAGTTAGCGTCCTCTGACAACAACCACGACAAGTTCTCTTTGTTTGCAGGCACATAGATTACATGCGGGTCCTGGCCATTGAGCATCTGTAGCTGCTCGCAGCCTTTCATGATCAGCTGCGCAAACATGTCATGGACTGTCCATACAGTCTTTGTTGCCATATGAGGTAAAAACAGCCATTCCGGTACATGCAAGGGATCACCGTCATTAGGAAACCACTGAAACAAGACAGCAAAGGGTTGAAATTTGCTAGCCACTATGGCAAGAGAAACTGGTTCATCAGGGTCCCATCTCCAGCCCTGACGACTTTCCAGTGCCTGAGCAGAGCGATCTAGAGCCTTCTTAGCCTCAGGAGTCAGCTGTCGGGGAGAATTGAGATCAGAATCACCCCAGAGTAAAGCAAACAGGGGGTGCAAAAGCTCTGTGGACAAACCCAGTATGGGACGTAACCAGTTCAAGGAGACTAACAGTTCCTGCAAATCATTTAAGGTCAGGTTCTCCTTAACAGAAAGCTTTACAGTCTGAGGGCAGATAGTCTGCTGAGTAATTCTCCACCCTAGGTAATGCCACGGGGCCTGCTGCTGCACTTTCTCAGGTGCAACGATCAAGCCAGCTGCTCGAACTGCCTGAACAACAGCCACCTGTATGGAACACAGAACGATCTTTAGCTGCAAGTAAAATATCGTCCATGTAGTGGTACATGGTTGCCTCAGGAAATTGGCAGCGGACTGGTTGCAGAGTGAGGTCCACCACCCTCTGGCAGATAGTTGGGCTGTTGCACATGCCTTGTGGCAAAACTGTCCAGTGATACCTTTCCATTGGCTCTGCATGGTTCGGGGTGGGCACAGAAAAAGCAAAACGAGGTGCATCATCAGGGTGCAAGGGAATAGTAAAAAAGCAGTCTTTCAAGTCTGTGACAACGAGGGGCCAATCAAAAGGTATCATCGCAGGAAAGGGAAGTAAAGGTTGCAAGGCACCCATGGGTTCAATGACCACATTTACTGCTCGCAAATCACACAACAGTCGCCATTTTCCACTTTTCTTGGGAATGCAGAATACAGGAGTGTTCCAAGGGCTAGAGGATGGCTGTATGTGGCCAAGAGACAGCTGTTCATCCACAAGCTGCTGTAAATTTTGTAGCCGTTCCTGATGTAGGGGCCATTGAGAGATCCAAATAGGGTCATCAGTCCTCCATGTGAGCTTACGTATGTTCGATATCTGCATTCGGAATGGCTGTTCAATGGCCCCTGTGAAAAAAGGGGTTGACAGGAGTCAGCGTTTATGGTCACAGTGGTTCCAAACTGGCCCAGGACATCACGTCCCCATAATGTACACGGCACCGGAGCAATGAATGGTGCAGTGCAGGCAGTCTGCCCGTCGGGGCCAAGAACAAGGCGAAGGTGAGCACTTTGCCGAGGGAGTTGAAGCCCTCCTACCCCAACCAGAGTCGAGGCAGGGTCAACCATGGGCCAATCACTAGGCCAGTCCCTGGCTCTGATAATAGAAACATCAGCCCCGGTATCAACAAGTCCTTTGAATGCCTTACCATCAATGGTACAGACCATGGTCAGCTGAGCTGCTGTGATAGCAGTTGCCAAAAAAATTTGAGGCTGGCCAGTGCTTCCGAAGCCAGCAGTGCCACACTTACCTTTTCCACCCGGTGTTGTACTGCAAAGTGGAACCAGCTGCATGAGTCACTGGCCTGTGGGTATATAGCAAGGTGGCATAGGTGTCCAGAGCATGATTTGTATTTCACCTTCAGAGTCAATGACACCAGGCAACACAGAGTCCTAGCTTAGTGGTGGAAGAACGTCTGATTAGCAAAGCATGCATATTATTGCCGATAGGTCCCCATACCCCTGTAGGGACTAAATGAACCGAGGTGGTCTGCAGTCACTGGTTGGCTGGTGGCCAAATCCAGGCCGGCACTTCCTGAGGTTGCTGGGATGAGTTGGCTTGCCAAATGCCGTGCTTCACATTTGTTTGATTCTGCGGGGCCCAAGAGCTCGTCCCCCGCAGGCGGTTTCCCAAGACCGCAGGTCTGTGGTCCGCAGCAGGGTGACAGCGGCAATCTCTAGCCCAATGAAAGCCCTTCTTACACAAGGGACACTTACTAGGAGGAGAGTTAGTGGAAGGTGACTGGAGTTTTGGCTGCAGTAGAGGGCAAGTTTTTCTCATGTGCCCAGGGGACCCGCAGCGATGACAACAATTACCAGGTGCTTTCTGCAACCGAGCTGCATAAGCCGCAGTGGGGGGGTTAGTGCTGTGGGACTGGATGGTTACGTTCTCGCAAACCCTAACCATCTCCACTATATCACAAGTATGGCGATTACAAATAGATAAGAGGGCCTTTTTACAGTCAGAATTCACATTCTCAAACCCAAGGTGCCGTACCAGGTTTTGTCATATGTCCTCATCATCCACCTGTTGGGATAGCACCGCCTGGAGTCTGTCCATGAAAATCGTGTAAGGCTCGCTTGGACCCTGCTCAATTTTAGTATAAGAAATGTTAGCAGCTTTGTCTATTACTGGAACCTGGTGCAGGGCTGCAATAGAAAGGCGAGCAATGAGGTTATAAATATCATCTGGATAGGTTGTCTGGGTTTTGGCATTTTCATACACACCTTCACCAGTTAACTGAACCACAAGGATAGGGGGATCCCTTCGCTGTAGACGCCCTGCCTGGGAGATGCAAGATGCACAATAGTCTAAAAACTATGAATACCACAGTTTCTATTTCTTCTTTTACTGTCTCGAGAGTTCTTTGCTTAGAGTTCGGAATGAAACACAGGACGCGCTGAGATGTCTTTCTAATCAGGTTGTTTATTAAGTTCTTATCTATAGCACAGTAGCACAGAGCGTTCTCTAAGTTAGGAAGGTGGAAAATGGCCTGGAACCATGAGTTCCAAGGTTATTTAAAGCCTAATTTATCCAATTATAGACTGCCAACTAACATGTTTTTACTTATAATCCAGTGATTGTTCATTTAGTGTCTGCATTGCGGGCTTTCTGTACTAATGATTAAACTACTCAGATTTGTGAAGAAGAAGGAAGAAAGAAGTAGTAAAAACCCACACCCAAAATCCTCCATCTTGCTACCAATACATTACTAATAACTCATAAATCTAATTTTCTACATCCCTGCATATTTCACCTAGTGATATAACAAGTTGTTTTTTAATTACAACATTGAAAGATTGAAATTTAGGCTTCCAACAAAAAACCATACTAAATACTGAGTCGTCGTCAGGACCATCTTCATCATGCTTTTCCGGTCAGCAGGAGTGAGGACATAGGCAGAACTTATTGTTTGCATGTATGCAATTAGTTGTTCAGAGGTAGCACCCTTGTCGTGCGCCAGCCTCCGCAACTCTTTGAGGACAGAGTACTCTATATCTTTATAGGCTGCAGGCTTGCCTTGCTCGTGGATAACTGGATATGCGGTCAGATATGGGGGGATCCTGTTCTGATCCGGTGGGGGGTACAACTGCTGTACCAAGGGGGCATCACAGGATGCCGTGTCTGAATAGCTCTTCAAAGGAACTGTCTCCAGAGGAGGGAGCATAGGGACGGAGCTGGCCAGCAGCTCCTGTCGTGGCCTAGGTGGGGGAGCGATTTCGCCCAGGAACTCACACGGGGGCGAAGTAGATACAGCATTCCAGAGGCCCTGTGAGGGTGGGGGACCGGTCGTGGGGGCCTTGACATTCATGGTGGCTATAGGGATGACCGCATCCAAGGCTGAGAGGCCATAGTTGGCCGCAGCGGCTGATAAAAGAGGCATAGCCAAGGGGGGGGCTCGTGACAGAGCCATGAGGGGGGCTGGTACCGCAGCCGCGAGGGGGGCTTGTGCTGAGGGGGTGGTTACCGTGGGAGGAGCTGGCAGCGCAGACACAGTAGGAGCGGTGGGGAGTGCAGAGGCGGCAGGAGAAGTGGGCAGTGCAGGCGCCACGGGGGCGGGGGGTGGTGCAGGGGCTGCGGGGGTGGGGTGGGGAGGGCCAGGCAGCACAGAGGCGGTGGAAGGAGTAGGCGGCGTAGAAGCAGGGCTGGGTGGAGCAGAGGTGGGGGGGGTGGGCGGTGAGGGAGCTCTAGGACCCAGAAGAGCTTGGAATGCGGGGGAGCTATCATGCAGGAATGCATCTTCATGGCAACTAGCCGGCAAAGAGGGCAGCTCTAGGGGGGGCTGTTTGATTCCCAGGAAAGCGACGAAGCCATCCTCATATTAAATGTTGTGAGAGTTGCTATTATAACCTCCCACATTCTAAGATGTTTTGCTGCAGGGATATTGCCCTTACCGGCAAGATAGAAAAGTTCATGCCCAATCAGTTGCCAAGCATCTAAGTTGTAAATGCAGGCTGGTGGGAGATCTTTGATATGTGTAGAGACCCAATCTAGCAAGGAAAGCAGTTTAGCATCGGAAACGTCTATTTTGTCTGTGTAATAGCTGCCATAAAGTCTCTAGGGTCTGTTTTTGCTCAAGGGATAATTTCGAACCCATTTTTAACACTGGCTCACCTTGAAGTGAGGGGTTTACGCTGAGATGTGATGAGGTGAAGCCGAGAGTTCGCTCTGGGTGGTCTAAGTGTGCCGCTGCCTGCGTGCTGCTGCCGGAGGTCCATGGGGGTGCGCTGCGCAAAGCCGAAGGCGGGAGCCTTTGCTGAGGCGCTGCCTGGGGTTGTTGAGGGAGTCTGCGGGATATGATGTAGGTCGCAGGCCATCCCGGGCAAGGTCCGCTGTCCGTAGCTTGATCATCCCTGTTCGGGTGCCAGATGTTGCGATAAGGGTGATAATGAGTGACATGGAGACCCCAGGCATGTGCAAAGGAGAGCTGTTTATTGCCAAAAATTCGGCCTTTTTAAGCTGTTAGTCGGTTATCAGTTTACATAGTTTTAAGGCACAACAAACTAAGTTTAACCAACCACCATACACCACGATGTGAACACGCGATGCTTGTATAACTTGTTTTCTGCCTCTAATTCAGCTGAGTCACCTTCCCACAGTCCTTTTCTACTTAGCCTAAGTAACAGGCCTGAGCCATGATTTTACAAGGCCTTCCTTTACAAAGCTTTACTTATAGGTGACAGGTATCGTGTGCCAAAAGAAAAAGCACAGGTTGCCAAAGAAACAGTAATTTATTTGGGGCTTGAGATCTTCCGTGTACATCGACAACTCAGCAGAGAACAGAAGGAAGCCATCTGTCGCCTTCCAGAGCCCCACACTGTGAGAGAGATGCAAACTTTCCTGGGAATGGTAAGTTGGTGTCGCCTGTGGATACCAAATTATGGACTCCTGATAAAACCTCTATATGGAGCCTTAAAAGAAGCCGAGAAGGAAATTATCATGTGGACAGAAAACACAAAGGCTGCATTTAAACACCTGAAATGTTCTTTGATGTCAGCCCCAGCATTGGGACTGCCAGACTTAACTAAACATTTTGAACTCTATACACCTGAGCGACTGAATGTTGCTCTGAGAATATTGGCACAGCACCTTGGAAACCAACGAAGAGCTGTGACCTACTTCTCAAAACAACTGGACAATGTCAGCCAAGGGTGGCCTGGGTGTTTTACCCTGAAAATTACTTCTGTCATTAACCCTGTCATGTTTCTGTCCTTGATGTCAGTTAATGATGTGCCTGAGCATGATTATTTACAGACCATAGAAGAGGCCTATTCCAGCAGACCAGACCTGAAGGACGTGCCTCTAGAAAACCCAGACTGGGAACTATACACTGATGGAAGCATCTTCATGAGAAATGGTAAGCGAATGACAGGTTATGCAGTGACAACCACAGACAAGGTGATCGAGGCAAAGACCCTGCCAGCAGATGCGTCATCGCAGGAAGCTGAACTGATTGCACTGACCAGGACCCTGGAACTGAGCGAAGGAAAGAAGGTAAACTTATGGACTGATTCTAAATATGCATTTAGTGTTGTCCGTGCCCATGGAACCATGTGGAAGGAAAGAGGACTGCTGACTGCTCAAGGTAGGGAGATCAAACGTGCTGAACAGATCCTTACACTCCTGCAGAGCATCTGGAAGCCTACAGAGGTAGCTGTCATGCATTGTAGAAGTCACCGAAAAGGAAAAACCACTCCTAAATTAGGAAATCGCTTTGCTGATAAAGCAGCAAAAGGGGCTGCAGAAAAAGGCATCCTAGCAGTAATACTAAAGAAAGAAATAGATTTGTCAGGGTATAGTCCAAAGTATGACCAGGCAGATCACAAATCAATTAAGTTCCTTAAAGATGAAATCAAAGAAAGTGGGTAGGCTGTCACACCAGTAGGGCAGGTTGTGGTCCCACCCTTGGTCCTTCAGGAGATAGCTCAGCGAGAACATGACAACACTCATTGGGGGACAGAAAACATTTTGAAACATCTAAGAAAGGTAGTAATAGGAAGGAGAATAACTAATATTGTACAATCTGTAGTAAGCAAATGTGAAATCTACTGTCAAAACAATCCTGATGCGAGCAAGAGGGTTGTGTTAGGAATAACAAAGGCAGGGGATCTTCCTGGAGATTATTGGCAAATAGATTTTGCTGAGTTACCACACAAAAAGTGACACAGGTACATACTGGTACTGGCTGACACCTTCAACAGATGGCCTAAGGCTTACCCCGTCACACTAATACAACAAAGGAGGTGGTGAAAATCTTGCTCAATCATATAATTCCAAGATTGTATGACAAGCTTTATCAAATTCCACATATTCTGGGAGAAATTCATATAAGGGGGATGTCGCACTTGGACACAAAAAAACCACACAGACACCGCTGTCAGACAGGAGCCAGAAGAAGGTAGAAAAAGAGGCCGAGATGACCCCGGCTCTTTATTTTATATGTTTTTAGAAACTACCGTGGATTGGAGGGTGAGGTTGCCACCTCTCAATCACACTGGTCAAAGGAAAAATCCATCAAACGTCTCCGCCCAGCACCAAGGAATGTAAACAATAAAGTGGACGTTATCAAAACATGACCATGTTTACAGAGAGAGCATGAGAACTTTGTTACAGAAGTGAAAAACATGGAGAAACTGCGAAAACCAGGGCGACGGGGAAACCTGATTTACAAAGGTATTTAATGGTTTCAAGTTCCACTTTGCAGAAACTCCAGAGATTCATTGTATCATCCAGACCCTTAGGACTAGAAGCACCTGCTCATCCGTTCCAGCCTGGAGACTGGATCTACGTTAAATTGTGGTGGGACAGTGAGCCTTTACCATTCCAAGTCCTGCTGATTACCCTCACCACAGTCAAAGGACCCTGAATCCACTACTCTAGGGTTAAGAAGACTTCTGCTCCTGAGACCATCAAGAGAACAGACTGATACAAACAAGAATGATATAATTCAAATTGTTCTTTTCATGTCTGTTATCCACACAATTGGTAACCATGACTCAGGGTTGACCCCACGATTTACATGGGACCTTAGTCTGTGGTAGAAAGGGACAGGCGGACGGAAGATCACGTGATGTGACGGAAAGCAGGAGCAGCAAGGAATCTACCTCCCTTCATTCCTTTGTGATAAGAGCATGCAGACCCCTCTAACCCCAGTAGTTTTCCACTCCTTACTAACTCCAGCTATCCCACAGTCCCCTTTTCCTGACGTAGTAAAGCCCCTCGACTATTTAACCTCATGAGAT